>JBBPKT010000183.1:0-31912 GCA_038089395.1 Pulveroboletus frians
GGGGCTGATCTGGTGCGAGTTCGATGCACGGTTTCTCTCTGCGGGATTTCCTGGGGCGAGAGGGCTGCGGATGGGTGGGTGAGTGAAGTGGCACTAGGCTGACGGGGGATGGGTCGAGCGGGGGGAGTTCAGGTCGCTGTGTGGAGGGAAGGGACATGCTCGCGATGGGCGGGAGTCGGATCGAGTGGGACATGGCCATGAAGGTGTTGACGTCTGTTTGATGGTGGGAACGTCGATCTTCCGTTCCTCAGTTCTTCGGGGACGGGATCAAAAACCGAAGGGACTGCACTCGATCACTGACTGTTGACAGCTCGCGCGTACCCCATCGTCCTATGGCGTTTGGATCAGCCAGGTCGATGGGTATCTCTGATCCGTCGCGTATGTAATGCTCCTTTTCACCCAAGGTGCATGACGGGCAATATGCCAGCACATCACTTCTGATGGAAATGAAGACGGCAAGAAAATGATAGACACATCACAAAGCGGGAAAAATAGTGAATCACGGAGCAGCTTCTGGAATCCGACAAGTCTGTTAGAACCGAACGGGGTAACGTGCAATGTCACTGTTTTTCTTCTAGTCGTCGACCACGATCTAATTCGGGGCAGGTATATTAAACGCAAACTGCGATTCGTCCGCCCCAAAAGAGCTCATTGATGGGTGATCTATGAATAATGAACCCTACTTGGTACGCATGATACGTAGCTTGTGAGGTTTGTACACAAAGCTCTCCGAGTAGTTTTTCGGGGGAATCTTCTTTACTGCCTCCGGTTGACTACACAAGGCAAACCGGTAAGGCGCAATGAAACCAAGAGATACTCGAAACTTACACGTAGTAGTCCCACCCTACGATCAGACAGCGTGATATCAGCAAAAGAAACACGGGAAGAAACGCTTGCATACCCTGCTTCTCAGCAAAATGAATAGCGTTTTCCTTGCTATTGAACGAGAGGCGTGTCCCTTGCATGTAATCCGCGCTAGCGCAAGAGTTGATGAGACGGACAAAGGTCGTAATAACCACTCACGAACTGGCCCAACCCATCAGCGGGTTTTCCCAGCGCCCAGCACCTTGGAGGATATCCCAGTCGATACGCCAACGTTCCGATTTTCCAGAGCCACTTTGCATGGTATTACGCGTGGGTTGATAGATACGGACCGCACGATGACGAAGCTCAGCTACGAATATGAATGGGTATACAAATTCATTGCAGCGACAATTGAGGTGCATACCAGGCGCACCACTGACTACATCAGCAGTGAAAATCTCGCCGCGAACAGATTCTGCAATGTGTACGCTCTCCGATTTCTCGACAGCAACTTGCGTTTGGGTGGGCGCATTCGTCGAGAGGCCACGAAAATAGGACAACGTATTGAACGTTGGTCGTGCACGACAGGTACGAACAAAGGTCATCGTTCTAGATGGACGACCGGGTGTCGTCTCAACAGTGTTCCGGTCTGTACCGCGGTGGCTGTGTTGCGGGCCGAAGCGGGCCGCTGGGAATGAGTGTATCCTCATTCTTGAATGTGCACTAGCTTATTTCTTACATGCGAGTAACAGTGAATGTTGACTGTCCGAAACACCTGAAAGTCGTCGTGACCTTTTAGCCGGTGAGTGTGGCCATCGTCGGTAGAGGCTTGACATTCTTTCAGGTCAATACATTCCATTCATCAGAGCTAGTCTTGAAACCCTCTGGTCACGGTTAGTTGGGGTCACCCTCCGATGGTGGAGGTACGCTTCTATCTTCCAACGTCATTCCCCATTGGAATTTTTCACGTTCACAATTCCAAGTTCAAGCTCACTGGACTGGCCCCGCCAAGAAATATACGTTGTACCTCACTTTATCTTCAATACGAAAGCGATCTCGGCGGGGCGGAGCGATGGACGGTCTCTACTTGGTCGTGCTGCGAAACATAATCCATTGCCATTATGATCACTTACCACGAATGAAATTGATCTCCGAGCGATATGTGATTGCACCAGATTGTGGGATATGCTGGAATTTCCGGGTGTCGATATGGACTACATATGCAACTAGACAACATAAATTACAATGAACTTTCGTTTACGAAAGTGCGAGTTGATCAGCAGACGCGAGTACCAAAGGAACTGATGGGTCAAACCCAATAATCCTGCTCACTGGGCGCAGCATTATAACAGGTTTGTTCTTGATGGCAACATCTTCTGCTGCGTCATCCATCTCTGAGTCGTCCTCTTCTGCATCACTATCGGACTCCCCGCCAGCATGTTTCGGGCCTAGCATGCTGACGACGCGGTTGATGTGAGCCTCGGATTGTTTGAAAGAAGGGGGTGCACGGAGAGAGATAGCAGCGTCGTGTATTGCCTTGATCACATCGTGGTCGAGCTCGATATTGAACAAATCAAGGATATATCTCCGCACAGGGAGACGATAACGCTGTGTAGAGATAATATGGAGAGCCCTGAAAAACACTGCTGGGGATGCGAACGCGGAGCGGTACTCGGGTCGTGACTTCATCCTGGTGCACCAAGGTAAGTCTCGACGACTTTGGTCAGTGCAATGGCTGACCTTGCCAAAGAACGCGAGGCTGCATTTGCAATCACAGTATTGCTCAGATTGTCGATTGCAGTGATCACCTCGAGCTCCGTCTGCACGGTAGGTGGAAGTAAGTGAACGTCGGCGCCACTCTTGACCTCGACTGGTTCCCAGGTGGGGAGCTTGAGCAAAGTGATGAGTAACAGCCACGTATACCCGCACCATCCATACCGAAATGAATCGATTCAAATCCACTGGTACGCACAGTCCAGTGGGGAGGCCGAGCGGAGACAGAGTGGCCTCCCATCTGTAGTCGTCCAATATTTCAGCTCCTTGTGTTGTCGATGAGATCAATCCCAGGACAAAGAAGCACGTTCTGAGAGCTAACTCAGTGCTTTATCCGGACGCGCATTCTTTGAGCTCACCCTCGTACGGAAGGTATAAGAGAGTGTTCTGCTATGTCAAGAATCGACGGGATGATTTCTTCCTCTTCGAGAAATGGCAGGCCACCTTCAGTTGCGCCAACATTACCCTGCGCATATCTATAAATCGAGTATCACCACAGAAAATGCGGAAAATGACTCACCACTGCCCACAGGATGCTCTTCAACTTTAGGATGAGCTCGAGATCTTCGCTCTCAAGACCATGCTGCCGAATAAAGTGAGAAAATTCTGCAAAGTGCCCCTTTTCACTCAAGACTTGACAGCCAAGTTCGGTCTTGGACATCTCCCCGTAAAAATGAGGTGGAACGACTCCGTCGAAGGCTCTGGCGTTTGGCGTTAATTAGAGCCGGGACTGAGGCGAAAAATATAATACTCGCAGAACGTCTTCGTCATCCTCCGCAGCTTCGGAGCTGAATACTTTGGCCAAGAAGACCTCCACCTGGACTACATAATAGGTGTTTCGTTCCTAATAAACCCTGGTTAGCTGGAGTTTGAATAAGGTCGCTATTCTTACATGGAACCACATGTCCATTTCTCTGTCGATATAGCCAGCATTGTAAAGATACCGGAATCCCATCGGGGTAGACATGAATCTGATGGTATGTCAGGCAGATGGATGCGGATAGCGTCACGTCAAAACAGACTTGAGCAATAAAGGGTGTCCTATTTCGCCAAGATGATCCATCGTCGGTTGCATCTCCACGACCAGCTGTAGCACCTCCATTGTGTCGCATGCCTCCTCAAGGAACTGAATGGCCATCTCACATACTTCCGGGGAAGGATCATAGAGTTGTGTCAGGAGAAGTCGCAGACTCCATGAGACCGGGCTCAGTGAATTACGGATGAGCTCGCCCAGATGACTCGTCGAAAATAGACGAACGTGAACGTCTTCAGATGTCAGAGCTTTCGAAAGCACTACGCGAGGGTGACCATCACTATATGGCCCTCGTATTTGAACGTGTGTGGAAGTAAAAAGGTGTGGATACGTACATGGTATAGTCCAGGTTCGTGATCACCGCGGTTATGAGATCTTCACGATCCCGAAGTTCGCTGAGATGGTAGAATGCAGTAAATATCTTCGACTTCTCCATGAGCCTGTAAGATTATGTTAGCAATGATGATATGCGAATGTCCCTGGCGTACTCAAGTCCCTCCGGATGCTTGCTAAGTGTACCAAGCATTTCAAAGTAGCCGTAGGTCAGAGTATCAGATATGCGCGCTTTAGAGAAAATCGGATCGGATTCAGGAGTGCCGTTGAACTGTCGTCCGGAGTGAGCGCTGCGAACTTGTAAAATTTGGCGGACGCACTGGATCAAGCTGCGCAAAGCTCTTTACAATCTGATTAAGAAAATCATCCTCTGTCATGAGGAAGCGAACCCCGTCTGGGCTCGCAAGAAGGGTCGTGAGGAGAGTGCATCCTAATCGTACCCAACGGAAATTGTGCTGTCAAGTGACCCTGTTAAGCCAGTAAGAACGCGAGACCTCACGCGAACTCACGTGTTTTCGCGGAAGATCTGAGAAACGATGTGAAAAGGGGTGAAAGAATGACATCAGGCGGCGCATGAAGCGCGAGACTTTGATAGCTTCCTCCAGCCGTTTAGGATTTAGGAGAGGCCCGTCAATTAATTCTTGAAGTATGTCAAAGCTCCACTTCGTGTTGTCTTTGGTAAGCATGACCTAGAAGATGCTCTTACAAAAACCTGACATTTATACGTGAAGCCATTCACCTGAGTCTCAAGCAAGTATGATTGGAATGTCTTGTCGTCCATTTGCATGCTTATCTTGATCTTGCTCTGTTCCATTTGACGTTGTCCTCGGCGGACGGCGTCCTCTGCGGAATTGGCCCTGAACGAGAACACCGTTGCGATAAAAGGTACGCGGAGTCAAGGTAGCGCTAACCTTGGTCTCGTACCCTTGACATTTGGTTGTAACCTCGCACGATTGCGATTAAAACTGTCGATCGCGGATATTGCTGACGTTCCGATAATCCTATGTTCCCCGCGATTGTAATCCGATGCGAGATTAAAGACACGGGGAACAGCCTGTATACTTGCGGCGATAGCTAATGGCAAGACTCTATTGGCCATTTGCATGACTTCTGCCATGAGTAGAGTGGCTTTCCGCGACAAGCTAGACCCAATGGTGCTCTCCTCCAGCATGCAAGTTAGCGCCTAGTGACAACATCAGGATGTTACACCTTCAATCAGAATGAAATGTAATTACATCTAGCAAACCTGCATTAGTAAAAACTAGGATTAGCAGGGCAATATATTGGTCAGTCAGCTTCAATGTTCCCGGAGGCCGCTCTAGCGATTTGCTTTCACCAATACGCTCAGGCAAGTTCCGCGGTTTACGGTACACTACAAGGCATGTCATTAAGTCCTACGAAATGATAGAGTCAGGTTACTCACTCGTCAAACGACGTCCATCGATGAAGGTCTTATACCATTCGGGGGCTTTGATGTTGAGAAGATCGAAGAACATATCAAGAACAATTTCCTACACTTCAGTGAGTATCAAAGCTCCCAGAAAGAGTATGGGTGTACCCTTGTGTCAAGGGAGGGTATCCGCAAAGTGTTAACAATGGATTTGATTGCTCTTTGATCCTCCATGCAGAAGTACATCAAGCCTGTACAGCGTCAGCTGTAAGAAGAAGAGAAAAACAACATTCATAATACCGACCACTCCAAGTCCGTAGCATGAGCTCTATGACCTTTGTGCAACTTCTCATACGTTCTGCGTGGTCGGGACCGCGTCCATAGGCATCAGTCACTGCCAAGAGTGCAATCTTGGAGGAGGGGTTATTTACAGAGCAGAAAATTTAGGACTTTGCAGCATACCTCGATATCGATACCCAATCGCAGGTAAGCGCGAGTGCGCGGGGAATCGATAATATGAAGGAACGTGGCTGCAAGAATGGGACCGATCTCAACAGGACCCTCACCAAGAGCATGAAGGAGAAACCGAATGCCCCCTGTCCTCGCGACCAGGTCGATATCAAGTAAACCTAACACCGAAGATGTGATCAGGGCGTGTTAACAGCTCATTAAGGCCCTAACGGACTCATCTCGGCTAGTGTTTGGACACATATCTGCCGAAAAGGATCCTCTGCGTGCTCTGCAACGGCAACAAATGCCCGCATTATTGGCTCGGACAACGGAATTAAAGTTGATCCAGTATTCCCCCGCCTGTCACGTTTTTCGGATATAATGTCTACCACGACACGGATAAGTTTGATGACTTGTTCCTTCTCAACGGGATGTTGGTTGTCGTGCGCCAGTGACCTAGAGAAAGTTCACATACCACTGCGAGTCGGGGGTGAACATTACAACCTTACTATGAACCATTCCAAAGGCTGACGGTGCAACTCCTCTACCGAGGTGGAATCGACCAATGAGTGGCGGATAAGCCTGTACGCCGCCGCGCGGCAGTGTTTTGGAGATCTATCTGAGAGAGATGGTATTACCCTTGCTCATTTCGTAAGTTGACACACCCTAAAGAGTGCAAAAATAGGACGGACGCTTGGACCAGCTCGGATATGTTCAGCTCGTAACGCAAGCGAAGATTGCGTTGGAGAAGACTGACGAACTTATTCATGATGTCTATACGCGCTTTGTCAAGCTCAGAGTTTGTAGGCGCGACAGAAGTGCTCGATGATGACGCCATCGCTGGGTTAGGGGGGCTCGGGCGAGAGGTAGCAGTGAGTGACTTGAGATAGGTGTTTGCCTGGTTCAATGCAGTACGAAAGTCGTCTGGTAGTGTCGTTAAATGCGGCGACAGTGTCAATACCAAGGAATGATTACCTCGATCTCTGTCGTCGCTGTCTGCTCTGAAGCGAACGGTGGATGGTGGGGCCTGTCCAGCAAACTTGCGCCTGGCAGTGTGTCCGACGCCATTCTTTCTCCGCTTGCCACGCGACGTTTCTTGAATGATTCTGGTGAGCATTGAGAAAGAATGTCTGATGAAGTTGTCTCCACCTCGTTCGATTCTCCTGGTGAGTATTTCTATCTCGTTTGTAGCCATCTCCAATTCTGACTCGACTTGCATTCGCATAGTGTCCTTGCGAGATTAAGTTCAGCGCGATTCGGTGCGACACACGGCCAGCTCCTACGGTGATGGGGAGCCCGAGAAACCTCTCTGCTCCTTCCTTGATACGAATTTCCCTTTCCAGGAGAGCCGTGAGCGCATCGAGCTGCAATTGCGTTCGTGGTACCCTCTTCTCTGTATGGTGTATATATGCGCACCTGATCCTCAGATGGTCTGTTTGAGTTCTCGGTTTCGTGCGACGCGCTGTTGGAGGTTAGGCCAGTCGACTGAGAAGAGAAAGAGACGTTGGACTGATGAGTAGGTACAACTCCCGACGGGTCATGGGTGTCATTGTACGTTGGCATGAGCTAGTTGAAAAGAGTCTGTACGGATTTTGGCGTAGCGCGCGTCAGACCAGAATCGGGAACAGTCGCGAAAGGGGGTGTTTACGTAATTGGCTCCGGCAAAACCCGTAAAACTGCAAAAACAAGGTTCAAGCCACAATTCTCCAAGTCCCCGATCACCATCCAACACAGGCCCAAACGCTCGACAAGCCCCTCAAGATGGGTACGTCCAGCACCCGTATGCTGCCAGTACACGCTCTGACTATGCGTATATTTCTTCAGTTCGCTACGCTGCTGCCGCCCTCGCTACCAACCCCGAAAAAAGTGCGTTTTCCATACAGCTCGTGGTGTCGATCTCACCTTATCATTTCGCATTCCAAAAGCTGCCCGTGCTCGTGGCGAGTACCTGCGCACACACTTCAAGAACATGCGCGAGGTTGCTGCTGCCCTCTCAGGTGTGTTCGTGATCGGACGAGCATTATCCACGGAACCTGAGCAGATCTGGCAGGCATGAAATTGACCAAGGCATACGCCTACTTGGGTGATGTTGTAGAGCATAAGCAAGTCATTCCCTTCCGTCGCTTCTCGGGTGGTGTTGGTCGTGCTAGCCAAGCCAAGCAATTCAAGACGACCCAAGGCGAGTTTCTTGGATGGAAGGGTATCCTAGACTGATTGTCACTGCTACAGGTCGCTGGCCCGAAAAATCTGTCAAATTCATCACCCGCCTTTTGAAGAATGCCGAGGCCAATGCTGACGCAAAGAGCTTGGAACTGGAAGAACTGATCATCAGAAATATCGTTGTTCAGCAAGCACCTGTACGTTCTCGCGAGTCTCTATGACTGAGTTGTGAAACCCCAAACTTGTTCAGAAAACTCGCCGTCGCACGTACCGTGCACATGGTCGCATCAACCCCTACCAAGGCCACCCTTGCCATGTTGAAATTATCTTGGGAGTCTCAGGTGAGGAAGTGGAGCGGAGCAAAGACAAGGATGCAGTTGTCACCTCATCCCTCTCGTCGTTGAACCGACGTCAGATGGCAAGGAGAAGAATCGAGGCAGCCCGTGCATGATTCCTCTAGCAGTCGAAAATTGGGTGTGGTTATGTACGCAACTATACATATGTCATGCCATCAGACACGACCTCACTTGGTGGCACGAGCACGTTTCACCGCGCACGATGGATAACGAGCGTGTAGATCATATTCGGAAAAAAATATACAAGATAAAGATAGTGTTAATGAAGCAACGCTCCCAGCGCAAAAAGACTCAAGGAATGACGGTAGGTAGACGTACCCAACTGGGACTTCAATCGAATCCGGAGAGACAAACCAAACAATCGAATAATGACAAAGCCGGACCGGCTCACAAGATTCCCCCCGGGTTCATTCTTCACAGTTGACGGCTATAGAAACGAATAATGAACCTGTCCAAGTCCACTTGCAGTCGACGCACCAGTTGTTGTATATGTGCCTTTCCCATTCCACCTCAGTGCCAACGAGGTACTCTGATAATACGTGTTCCAGCCAGTCGCAAATATAATCCACACGGCTGATTCTAAACGGGGTATGGCATTTCTCCATTGCTGAAATAGGATTGTCAACGACCGCCAGGCGCACTGGAGGCGTGAAACAGACCTCTAACAGCCCACGTAATGGGACGGTAGCGTTTCAGGTTTATTAAACGAGATCCAGGAAATTCCGGATGCTGGTCATATGGTCCCGACCCACATCCACGCGCTACTTCCCGAATGAAAAGCACTGTGCAGTATGTTAGGCGTGTCTACATACTACAGGTAGGATAATGCTCACTCATTCCAGGGAGGGCAGGACAGCAACAACCCTGCAAAGCTTGCTTATAACCTACCATGTGACGGTTTTCTCGCGTGTAAAAGTCCCTTAATACATTCCTCATCCTCTCGTGAGCTGGGCTGAGCTTTAATTTCTGGCAAGTGGTGAGAATAGGTAAGTAGTGTCCGCTGCGAATATGTAGTTACTTGCTGTGATGAAAGGAAGCACAGTCGGACGGTCACAAGCAAGAGCAATCAAACAGGAGCCCGAGTAGTTACGCAGCTCGTGGCATTTCTGTTTATATGTCAATAAGCCTGTCACTGATCTATCAGGAGAAAACCTACAGTGGCCAAATCCAGGAAAAATTGAGTTAGATCAATCCGTCTTTGAACCGATTCGGCGGTCCCGATGCTATTCATGACAAATCGATGGACGGCCCTCTCGTAGGCCATGAAATTCGCCACTTTGCGCGCAACCTCGGAAGTAGGCGGACTATCATCACCATTTCTAGTCATCAAATACCGAACTGCGTCCTCCGGCTCGAAAGCACGGTACTTTTCCCATAATAGAAGGGTCAGCTGAAGTGCCAGCATAGTATGCCCCCCAGGAGAGTGAAAATGCTCGAGTTTAACTCTGGAGAAATCATGTCGCATCATTGATTTTTTCTCCCGTGGTGACCAGGTGCTAGTAAGCGGGTCTTGCCGGTATTTCGCTTCCGCGTGTGCAATCGTCTTTTCCATTCTGAGCCCCCTAGACTTGTCACCCGCACAAGCACGTTGTTGCAACGAAGAAACCAGCTTTGTGGAAGCTTCCCGTGGTATATCTTGCGCCAAGCGAGAGAAGGCAAATTGAGTTAGAGGAGTTAGCACTTCTGCGTCCTCCGCCCGCCAATGAAGGTCCACCCAGAGGTAGAACAACCTTGCAATACGCATCTTGACCTGGATAGGATATGATCGCGCCATGGAGGATGATTGACAAGTCAACTTCTCGTCGTATCTAGCGACAAGAGCATTGAACGCCTCTTGAGGGCTCGAGAAAAACCGAAAACATAGGAAGAACACATCGACAATTTCTACATCACTGTCGGCATCGGGACTCGTCATATACCGCACGAGGGCCTTGAGAGACGCAAGCTGAGCTAATCCGCTACGATCCTTCCATAATTCTGTAACATCTTCAGGATGTGGTATTCTGCCAACGGTTGGATCAATGGAAACGGGAAATCGCGCCAACGAATTTCGGATATTGATGGAAACATGTACATAACCACTCGCTAGATCGTCCGGGTCACCGTTGACCAATGTGTTAGAAGCAGCAGAATCGAGACCAGCCAAGTCCAGGCAAGCCAGCTTCTTTTTCATTGCGTAGCGAAGAGAAAGGGGTTTGAGGAACGAAGAAACTTTAGGTTTTTGCAATCGGAATGCGTCCGTTGAGCTCGATGCCAAAGTATTCGCCCTTGGACGGAATCGGTGAGTACTGCCGGAAGAATGCGAGAGTGATGCCGACGCATCGGATCCCTCTGCATCTCCGGCAAGGCTATCCCCGACAGGAATTCGTGGTAAAGGCTTTAACTGCGCTACTTCGTAGGCGACAGCGTTCAAGAAACCTTTGAGACTTGACATCGTCATGTCAAGAAACTGCATGGCAACATGGATTACCTCTTGATGAGACGACGACGGATCATGTAATGGTATGTGGCTGACGTGACCCAGGAACATATCTTTGGAGAAGTTGACCGTACTCAGTGCGAGATGGTACCTTGGACTCGTGGGTACATGTTGGGGAAGATGCGTCAAGGAATGCAGGATCGCATCGAGACAGTGAGAGAATATGGGGGCGAGTGCGCGTAATGCATTGATATCCTGAGATTCGGGGAGCCTGCGAAGAAGCGAGAATGGTGCCAGGATAGCAGGGAAGGTCTTCTCCAGGTCGAACTGAGGGACCACACCACCAGTGTCAAGCATGCCAGACGTTGGGGGTACAGGCTCGTCACTATGGATCCTTTCGGTTTTCGCGTTGTGTACGAGCCAGATTGGTTGTAGACCTGCAGCTCTCATGCGTGCCAGCGAGGGAGAGTTATACGGTGAAGCCATGGAGGATAAGAGATGGCGACCAGCGCAGACGAGGCTTCATATATACCCCGATGTCAAAGCTGGTCCACACTGAGGACAATAGCCATTGCTTTGTGGGCTCCATTTGGTGGTGGTCACTGCACATATACCAATTTAGGTGGTTGAGTTGGTGCCTTTACGATGACCATCCTCGACAACGCCGGTGAATCCGAACTCGTTCAGCTCTTGAATACGCTTCAAGAACTTTCAGAGCAGCTTGCACAAAACAGGTCGCTCTCTATAGCTCTCCACGCTTCCACAGGGGCTGTCAAGGTCTGTACCTTGCCTGTAGGCCTTGTCGGTACCCACGTAGCATCCTCAGACTCAGGCTGCGCACTCTCAAACTGGCTTTGTGTTACGGAGGTGTGTTTGAACTAGAGGGATTATCCACACACACTAACCCCTACAGGTTCAACCATGACAAACCTCAAGGTATCTGTGAGAACGAAGGCGTGAATCACTGGCTTACAAGCACGACTGTAGATGTGTATGATGCTGAGCTCGAACGCATGAATGCTTCTCTTGCAGCAGAAAACCAGGATCTGTTGCACGACAACAAACAACTGGGAGCCCTCATCAAAGAGTACGAGCAGACGCTGGAGAGTGTTATGAGTGCTTTCCGCACGAGGGCTGTAGGGAATTTCAATGCTCACGTGCTGCAAACAATAGCTGATCTTCACTCTTTACAGCGGGATGTTCAGGGACACGAGCTCACACTGGTTCGTGAATATGAGGCAAAGCTCCTTGCCAAAGAGTCTGAGAATCTCCTGTGTGCGCTTTCATCGACCACCGCGGAATCGATTTCCCTGGGACGTATATCTGCCACGTTGCGTGCACTCTTGCGCGTTCTCCACGGCGAAGATGTTCCTTGTTCGCCTTCTCCTCCCGAAACTGACACTTGCCCACCGAGTGACTTTGATCCCGGACAGAGAGAGGATGATGATTGGGCACTGGAACGCGAGTGTGAATTGTCGCGTCTAGAGCGTGAAAACGCGGTCCTCAGACGTCTGCTTGGACTGGATGTCCGGGAGCACGGCCATTCGGCCGAAATCGTAACTGGAGGGGTCGATCTCGGTGATCAACAGCGACCATCGGTCCCACGGCAACATGAAGGCATGGTTCAAAAAAAGATACTAGGCGGGGCACCTGGTACTGTGGGTCCATATGGGACGTACAAACGAGGTGCTGGGAGACCAGGCTAGCCAGCGTCGATGTCCCCTGGTTGTAGTACTCATCCAACGCGTTATCGCTTGAATGGTGTGATGTCTCGCTGGCAGGTTCGTATCAGCCGCGAATGATGGATGAAGTTCTGTTGCCGATCAGCGGCCTGGCAGTGACGCTGTCAACGTCTCCGTGTCAGATCTGATTCGGCTCTTCCACGACGTTGACGGCCTGTTTGTGAACACTTTGCATGACAACGACTCAGACATGCACCATCACTTGTCGGGCGAGCTCGTCGACGGCGGGTGGACGTATTTAAAGGCAAGTCGTTCAATCCCACGAGGAAGCGTCGATTTAACCGACCTGCATGTTGCATGGTCACCTCCTTCGTGCGGTGGCTATTCGAACTGCCTCTGATGATACCCACAACGCCATCCATATCTGACTCGTCTCTCACCAGCCTCACCGTCCCCACATCACCGTCCCTTCCTCCCCCGATATGCCCACCTTCAGTGTGAAAAACAAGGACCGCGCGCTCGGTAGCATGGACTCGGGCCCTTTGGGTCTCGAGCGTAGACACGGTCACGGTGAGTGTCCACGTCTCTCCATCTCAGGCAAACCTGCGGGATCGGCGCGGTGGCAATACGTGTAACGCTCCCCGTCTCACGCGCCGGCGAACGCACCCGCACGACCACAGAGCACATGTCCAGTACCTCAGATCCTAGTTTCCCCGAGACTCACTCAACGCTCTCTTCTCCCTCTTTTTTCTTGTAAAGATGCCGGTAACCTTGGTTCCAAGTGTTCAGATTCATCCCCCTCCGCTACCACACACGACTCTTCCCCCTCCATTTCTCAACTTTCGCATTTTCAGCACCATTCGTCATCACTTCCATCCAGGCGCCGTACAAGCTTCCTCTCAGCTGCCTCCGACGCTCTTGGTCTTCGCAAGAAAATTGGTTCGGTCTCCAGGAAGAAACCAAACTTTCACTCTGTACCCCATACAACCAACATCATGCAAGGTGTCATCGAAATCAACGCCCGTAACAATATAGTCGGCACTTCAACGGTCGATGGTTCAGCTTCACACAGAGACCACGAACATGAGGAACGCGAATGGCTGCGGGATGTCGCCGCACAATCAATTGGACTCGATCCGGAACTCCTGCACCATTCGCGCAGATCGACAAGTCGCTTGTCCCTAGATTCTCCTCAAGGTCCGCCTCAACCCACACGCATACCACCATTTCCTGCGACACAGAGTGCACTTCGTCCTTTCACAGAGCTGTCTGCGACACTGCCAAAATTCGTACAGCCCTCTTCCCTGCTCATCTACGCACTCGCAAAACAATGGAAGCCCCGTACAATCGTACTCACATCACATCCTGTCAGTCAAAAGACTCACGTCCATTTATTCAAGAGCGTCTCAAAAGACGAGAGGGAGGTTGAGAGACTCGAAGTCACCGAAGAGAGTGTCATTTTTGTTGCCGAGGAAGAGGTCGGTGGCAGAGGCCACGTAATCAAGTTCGCCGGAAAGGACGTTTCTACGAAGCGGAGCGGGTCAACCAGGGAGGATAGTTCCCATACCATGTGGTTTTTGCAAATCACGGACCCTGCAGAGTCGCAGCGCTGGATTGCGGCAATCAAGAACGCAGTGCTAGCCCAGAGGTATTGTGGTTACTCTCTTCGGTTCCCTGGAGTCCTGACAGGTGGTATAGAGCTGCACGTGCCGGTCTCGATGTTCCAGAACGAATGGGTGGAGGAAGTGAGCCAAAGGGCGATATGGATGTCATGCTCTCAATGCGTCTGCAAGGAATTATACCAGCGCACCCATCTAAGCCCCCGCCATCGCCAGCACCGACCTCTTCTTCCCCTCCGCCATCGCTCCGTTCTCTGAGGATAAGTGCCCCATCGTTGCCTTCGCCCCCCACTGCCATGAAAGGAATCTTCTCAGGAACGCGTCCTCGTTCACCTTCCGTCGAAGGCTCATCTCCCCTTGTCTATCCTTCTGGGCACGCGGAAGACTCCTTTGGTGCAGCGGGAGCCAGCCTTCTCACAATGCTCCGCACCAAATCTTCTACAGATTCTGGTTCTTCGCCCTCTCAGCCACTCCCGCAACCACTTCCGCACTTGCCGGGACCGGGCTCACCTGTTCCAAGTCTGCGATCAAATAATGTTATCACTGCATCGGATTTAAAAATATCAAGGGAGCGCGACACCCCAGGGACGTCCATTGTCATTCCAGAGGCCAGGTCTTCTAGTACGCCTCCAGGCCCAATCATCCCACCTCTTCCTCCTATCTCACGCCAAGGCACGTCGACCTTGTCTCTCCAACCTCCTCCCAGGAAAGGCAAGCCTGTTGTCACAACCATTCCTGCAACATTTTTACATGAGCCGCGGGGAATGTATAAGCAAGCTGGTGGCAATCGCAGTGTTGCTAGGAACTTTGGAATTCCGTTGAGGGACGCTGATAATCTTACCCCGACGGGAACTTTGTTCGCGCCCATGGACTCGCCTGGCTTGTCAAGTGAACGAGGGTCCCTTCCCCGAGATTCGGGTTTGGATGTGTCATCCCATGGTATCGGTACGGCGCACGGTAGCGAATGGAGCGAGGAGGTGGCACTGGGCCAGTTGGAGAACGGGAGCGTCAATTCTTCATATCCCGGGAGTTCGTCTGTCTCAGCGGACAGGCTAGTACAGAGCGCTGTCGTCACTAAAAGATGGTCTCGCCAGGGTGTTCCGCTTCCGAAGCAACTCATACCACCCTCGGGACCCCCGCCCTCTATTCCATCTTCACCGGAGAAGAACCATCGTACCTCAGCGGAGTCAAGTGTATCTCTACCAATCACTTACACGGCCGACCGCTCCCCTAGTAGTTCATCTTCTAACTCTCACTCTCAGGTTCGTATCAGCCCGAGGAGTGGTTCCTCGCTGTCACCTACATTTTGGAAACGTGCCTCTGGTTCCTCGACGTACAGTGTTAGTTCGACGAATACCTCTGATTCGCGAGTTCGGTCTGAGAGACTGGTACTCCTTGGTGGCATATCTTCCCCGTCGTCATTGGGATTGGTTGTCGGTAATGGGCCATCATCGAGGCCGATGTCAATGTCAATTGTTGGCTCGTCGCCAGCAGCACACATTGGAGCAGCTAAACGCCGTTCAATGCCGCCACCGCGGCCAGCACCTAATTTTGCTCCTCCTCCTGCCCCGATAGTTCAGGAGTCTGCATCGGAGCCTCCTCACGCTCTAGCACCGCAAAAGTCTTTGCGAAGTACTGTCGCGCAGCGCGCCATGCGGCTCTCTTTGAGCTCACCTAAGCCACCTCCTTCGTCTGCCCTTCCTCCTCGACCCGACGAGGCCGCACCTACTCAGGGTCATCGCCGGAGCTCGAGTGCCAGCTTGTCGGATCTTCCTCTCGTTCCCGCATCGCCGTCTTGCTCAACTTCAACCCTCTCGGGTGATTCCAACCCTGTTCAACCGGCCTCTCCTCCCGTGAGAAGTTTATCCCTCAGACGACGTTTACGTATTCTCAGTGTCCCCTCCAACTCATGCTCTCCTGTTCAATCTCCTCCCCCTTTGATGCCTTCTACTCAGGTCAGTACGCTGGATCTTATTGACGACAATGATGACGGCCTTCCCACACCTCATTTTCGATCTTCCCAGCCATTCGTGCTCGGCGAGCATATAATGACTCTCCAAAACGGCTCGAGCTTCCTTCAGCTCGAAAACCCCACCACGCCGACTACCCCCAAACCTCTTCCCTACAACCTTCATCAGCCGATGTCCCCGTCGTTGAGCAAGATGAACGACTTGAGAATTCCATCGCTCGAGCCAGATCGCGACTTTGTAGCCCTTTCTCCCCCACCCCGTCGGAGGGACTCTAAGCCTCATATAGCCACGGCGGCACGATCCGAAACAGCTGAAACGCAGAGTTCTGGGTCTGTAGAACGAGAGAGCAATTTGGCACTCTCTCGACACGGATCAATGGTTTCACTTGGCTTCGTGACGACGTGATGGATTGTAATACTTGGCGGCTAAATTCTTGCACCCTGGGCACCCTTTTGTCCGTTTTACATGACGTGTTTTGCCTACTATACACAGATATTATTAAGTGGGACGCATGAAACTGTAGTACGATACATCATGCAAAGCTATTCTCTACGTCTGCGCTATCTTCACCCTGCTCCAAGTTTGCAAACTGCGGGTGGTCCATGAGCGACAAGATCCGTAAGAAGTGAAATACAAACTCACTGTCAAGAATGCAGCTGGTCGATGTTCCTCCGCCCAGAAGAGAAGTGGTGTGTCCAGCGTCATGCTGTACGGCAAGTTGGGTGACCACAACTGAGTGAGGCCAATACCATAGTTCCAGACCTTGCCTTCGGGCACGAGGGTCATACCAAAGATACGATCTGATAACAAAAGTTGGACGCGCTCGGACATGTTGGGGTTGAAGCCAGGCGGATTGGCCGAGTTGTCCATATTTTTACGGCCCCACTCGAATCCACCAACAGTCAACGAATGAGCAGACAAGGATACGGATCCAGGAGTAAACGAGGCCGCGATACAAATCGTCGATGATCCAAATTCCGGGTGATCTGCCATAAGCTTTGCTTGCGTGGTCACATCCGTAGGTGATAAGTGGTTCAACTCGAGTGCTTGAGTCTTTATCCATCCCAAGGGCTCAAGATCCTTCAGCAAGAAGTCATCTTTGGGAAGCTGAGCTGGCAGCTCGACGTTGTGGTTGCTACCGCGTTGAGGTACCCAAGCTATTGCCTTGATCTCTTTGACCTGCTTGTTGTCTGGTGGGGAGACGCCATACATAAGAGCCGCAACCTGGGTTCGCAAGTCTGCAGCCGTGATGAACGCGCGCAGAACATTCTTCGGCAGCACATATGTATACGAAGCGGCATCGTCTTTCACGTCATCGTTGGACACATAGATATGCTGGAGACGCAGCGGCAGGTGGGTTGCAGAAATGGCACGGACACGCCAGTCAGATTTACTGCTGAATACCTGCTGCTCATAGCTCGTCGCTGCAACAGCACCAAGCCATTTAGCGCTGGATGCGCGAGACTACGACGGTTTACTCACTTGTAACCGTTTGGATGGTGTCACCATGAATATTAGTTGTCTGGCTAACGTTGAAATGAGGAGAACATTCGACAAGGATTTTGATAGTGACTTACGTTTGGACAGCCGTGACCTGTCCCTGCGCCTCAGTGCCCTTCTCTAACTCCGCCATTTGTTGACGTTGCACAGAGGGAGCAACAATCTCTTGCCCAAGGATAATGTCGCGGACCTCGCTGGCTGTTAGCGATGCAATGTTGACACTGTTACGTTTTCCAAAGTCCTTTGATCAGAAGGGTAAGACATCACAGAAAGCTAACAGTGGGTGATGATGCTACTCACAGCCAGGATGAGGTCCTTCATGGCAACCTCAACCTTGATCCATTCGTCATCTGTCAATGTTGGCCACACGAAATGGGGTTCTGTAATCGTGGACTTGTCAGGCCGAAGAATAATCTTCGCCTTTTCGTTGTTGACATGCAGTCCACGTAAGAGGAGGATGAGACGAGAGAAAGCGGTATAGCTAGAGACAGATTTCAACCAATCATCTGTTGGAGATATAAGATCACTGTCACCAATATAAAACAGGACTTACCATATAGACTAAAGAGCACCATTTGCGGTTGTGTAGCACGCTGCACAGGGCTTGTCAGCTCGGAGGTTTGCATAAACGATGCAAAAAACTCACCAGAATCAAATCACCAAACTTTTCCATCTTCATGCATGCTTGGAACGGAAGCTGCAGCTCGCTACCCTTGATAACAATATTTGGGAAGTCCAACAAGTGCACCTCGAGAGGATCTGAGCAACGAGGTAAGCGGATTTCACAGACCATATGTAACAATTACCCAGCATTCCCTTGCGAGTAACAATCACTTGCTTGGGCTGCTCCTCAACAGGCAGAGAGCGAACCAAAGCAGCCACTTCTTCAGCCGTCTTCCATTTCGCAAGCTGACCTAAACGCTTCTGACCGGCCCAGACACTGGTGTGGATGATTTTCAAGAAAAGCTGCCCGGACCGCGGATTGAAGATAAAGATGGCCCCATCTCGAGACAAAAGTAAGTTATCATTGGACCAAAAATGTGGGCTGACTGCTTACTAATGGGTTTGGTGGTCAAATTACCCTCGAAGGTCTTGTGAATCGTGACACGGTAGACATTTGTGTCATCAACGAACCCTGTATCATATGTAAGCTGCGACTGACCCGCCAAATCCTATGTGCGTACAAATGATCTGGTTTGAGAACAGTTCCGAGTAGTTTTGACTGTTCAAATACGGTTCCGTTGGTTCCGAAGAGTATAACTGGAGACCTTTGCGTATGCGCTCGCGCAAGACATGGCAAGCGGGATTTGCTTTCATAATCTTGGCCATAGCTTGCTGAATGAGAGGTTTCATGCCTGGGAACCAATTGCCGTACGCCGACCACAAATTGTACGCCAAGTCCATGCCAATCATGACACCAGTAGGAGATGGATAGATGCTCATAGAGTCAGATACCTAATCAGTACATGAGATCCAAGCCCATCCACACAATCATGACCACTCACGTAGTCCAAGAACTTTGCGCGCGTATACCGCTCGATGTCATGCGAATCAAAGTCACCCCATCGAAGCTGCACGTCGATCCAATACTTGTTACTTGTAGTGCCATCCAAAACATCTTTGTTCTGTACCAGGAAGTGAGCCTTTACGTCGCCTTTCGAGTAGGAAAACTCACGTCGGTCACAAGAGAAGGGCGCGTAATGTTCCACTTGTACGCAGAGAACAATAGGATATCGGCACATGACGAGTTCATCTTGTAACTCTTACGAGGATGAATCGTCTCTTTCTGGACTGTCTCGATCTGCAACGGTTCGAGCTCCTGATCAAATACCTGACACAAGTCCATTACTACACTCTCATGAACTAGATAATACCATTCAACTGAAGCCAGTAGATAGAATGAATATCAACATACTTTTCTGCCACAAATGAGCACGGAAGATTTGGATTAAACTGATCTTAAGTGTGGGAATCTTGCCATGCATGAAGATGCCAGTCAAGTCAAGCTGGACCTGGAAACCAACGTAAACGTTGGCACGGTTGATTGTTGGACTCCACCAAAGAGTGAATCGACGATTTGGAATTTGGTTCAGACCAGATCGCTGGGCATTTGTGAGTTTCTTGTAGCGCATAGATTCCTCAAAGCCAGACGCTTTCTCCCAGAAAAGACCCTCCCAAGTGGGGAAGTAAGTGCCCTTAAACAGTGTGTGCTCGAGAATTCCTTCGACGCCACCAAGAGCAGCTATAACGTCGACACGGTAATTGTTGAGCTGCCAGAGCTTTCCGTCATGCCTCTGCGAAGTCCACCAGAAGGGATTGCTGCAAACAGTTAGTCGAGTGCGAGTGACAGAGAGGGGATGACACACTGTTTCAGTAGTTGATATTGCTTCCAGTCAGTACGCACACGCCAACCACGGTCATAGGCCAAACTTAATGAGAGCCATCAATATGAAATGGTGGACTGTTTTTACATGACTTACGTATGCCGATCTTTCTGAAACAACGTGTTGATGCGAGGAATGCCTCTGTCCCAGCTATCTTCGAGATCCTCCAGAGTCAAACGACGGTTCTGCGCATTTGCCTCTTTTCGTTTCATGGAGTACTCCGACCAAACGCGCGCAGAATCCAGGAACTCGGCTTCCCATGGCTGGAGGTAGCGATACAGGTTGGGAATAAGTTGGTCTTCTTCGTGAGACATACCGGCACGGAAGTGCGTGACCCCGACATCAGTCTGCTTTGACCAACGAAGATCACTTTGAGGAATTAAAACGTGACCCATAGACAACATCCCGAGGCCGCCGAGTTCCTTGGGTGTGTAGAACACAACTGGGGGGAAACGTGAGGGCATTTTGCTGTTCAGGCCAATTTTAACCCGCGTTTGAATCTTGTTCTCCGCCTTGACCAATGCGTCTAGTAGTTCATTCGTGTGAATGACCGCTTCTCGATAATAAGTCATGAGGCCGATCAGGGCAGTGTTCCACTTGTTAACAATCTTGGAAAACGTTGTAGAGCCCGAACTCATTAGTACTTGTCGGATGCGATTGTTGAACTGCTGGACACCTGCAAGAAAACCAGTCTCAGTTTCTCGATGAACAACTACGGCACAACACACCTTCATCGGACACGCGAAGGAAGGCCTGCGCAGTGCGTTCCTTTGTCTGCTCGTTTGTGAGGTTCCAAACCGCATCCTTCAACGAGAATTGTTCTCCACCCATGGTCCTGATCTTCGGTAATATGCGGACCTCAAACCCACACATGGAGAACAAAAGTTGAGGATTATTCTGAGAGTAAACGCTGACAAATGTGTCTTCCCACTCGATGGTCGTCAGAGACCTGGGTAGACTCTGCTTCACATTCCAGAAGACAGCCCTGCCGAGATTGACGTCATGCTTAATGAGCCTCATTCGACAATCACGAGGCCAACAGCGTTTATTGTTATAACCAATGACGTTGTTGTTCGTCGGGTCTGGGTTGGCACTCAAGTAACGCTGAATGAGGTCCCGCGCCTCATCGGCCGTGAAGCGGAAGAGGATGTGCAGTCTGTCGACGTAGCGGGAGTATAGCCGAATCGGATGTCGAGTTTCAGTAGCAGAATCGCGGTACTGCAAGAAGTTGTTTGGCATCGGAGGCGGACCAGCCATTTCGCTCGCTCTCTGGAGTCCGAGGATTAAAAGATCGAGCACGAGGCCGTAGTACTGGAAAACAAAGGCAGAGAATTGGAGACCACGAATGAGACCGTATGCATTGGTATGTGCCATATCCTTATATGTCAACACTAGATGAAAGACATTAGGATTAACCTCTACAACATGACATCGAACGCACCAGTGTTGTTCTTCGCGGTTATGTAATCTGCCAAGTTATGATCCAGGATGAGGCGAAGTAGTCGGTTGAGAAGCGTCAAGTCGATCTTCTCGTACACCTTGGAAAATACTGTCTCCATCATGACATTGCACTCGCCTTCACCAGTCTCCCATATTTCAGTTAGGTTGTTAATCCCTTGACACCATTTATACACGAGGAGGGGAGGTGGCTCAGTATCAGCAGGCTTAATCCAGGCGGGGAATAATCCTCTCTTGTCCGCTTCGAAGAACAAGAATTGATCGAGATACTGTACCAACAATCCATCACCAACCAGACACAAATCAGGGGCACACTTACAGCATCAGTTATCTTTTCTACGGGTTCGATGTCGTAGCAGGGAATCAACTTGTCATAGGTGTCGAAGAACTCGATACCCGCCTCTTTGAAGGCACGTTGCGTAAGAAGTAGACGCTTGATGCGCGACAAGCCTGGTACCACATAAGATACTCTATCACCTAGATTAGTAAAACGCAACTCACATTCATGAGGGTTATCATATGCTTGTTCAATGAGTGCGAGCTCCTCACGTTGCGACTGATTGAGCCGCCCTTTAACCGAATAAGCCTCTTTCAACTTCTCAAGAGCTAAGACCAAAAGTTTAGTATCATGTTTATACGACAGGGGCCTGTATTCGTGACGTGAGAGACAACTTTAACTTCATTAGGACTGACTGACGGGAAAGGAATAGGGGCAAACTTGCGACTTTCCAGCCAATGAACAGTCGCGGTGTAGATGGCAACAGCCTCTTCGGCGCCGATGTAAGGGCCATCTTTGAGATAACCGTGCTGTCGTTCCTGTTCGGCCTTGAGGTAGAGACCTAACTCATCGTCAGAATCACATGGAATGAAACAGTGCACTCCTTACGGGTGAGCCGACCCAAATTCTTCTTCACAACTGCCTTATCGACCGTGGCACCACGCCGGATACGTTCACGGTTGTAATGAGCAACGCTGGAAGAAGCCGCACGCTTATGAAGCTAGTTTACCACCTTGAAAACAAGACTTACGAGCACCACCAATCAGCTTTACTCTTAATATACCGCAGGATGATATTTTCAATAGCGGTTGGCATTCCCGGGACTTTCCAAGGAATGTTTGCCTTCCAACATCGCCAAGCCTCAGACAAGTGCTGCAGAATTGTTTTGGCCTTGTTCTGTTTGATGGACTCCGGCATCATGTCCAAGATGTCATGCATGACAGCCGCACGAAGCTCAAGGTCATAATGCGACTCCACACGTTGTTTCGTTACGGTCTTCGCGATACCTTTGCTATTACGGCCCTCAAACTGACGAGCAAGAAGGTTCCCAAGCCAGCGTTCCAGAAGGGGGACAATGCCACGCATGAAGAAGAGCCACACTCGCCAGCCAGGTGCCCAGAAACCACATCCAGGCCCTTTGCCGACAGGACCTGTGTTGAAGCGATAGTAGATTAAGTGTTTCAGGTCCTTGGTCATGCGTACTTGTCTCATCAACTAAGACGACATGCCGGTTAACGAAGAAATGACGACATCATGAAAACTAACTAACCTTGTACTTGTAGCGGTACATGCCAGTGAGGGCCCCAATATGAGCGAAGATATATTGCAAGGCATCAGCAAGTTGAAAAGCATCAACGTTGCCGAGCCGAAACTGGACGTGTGCATCAACAACAAGCTTGGTGAGCCGCAGAATTTCACGACACAAGTGGAAAGCGTTCCCAAAGCGAGACTTCTTGCGCTCTTTAGTTGTGAGCGTCTTGACAGGCTTCAAATTCATATTATAGTCGAGGTGAAGATAATTTAGATTCTATAATACAACCATTAAAGAACGTTACGTTGTGCATCGAGAACTTGGTTACCTTGCGATGAATCAATAGATTCAGCATGTTGTAACCTTGTCTACAAACTTGCAAGCCAGCTTCAACCCAATCAAGCCTTGTCGTTTGGAAGAACTTCGTTGCTTTCAGTTGTCGGAACAGGTTCTTTTTCGTCATAGCCTTCTCCGGGCGGCTTTTGAGTTCGTTTAAGACATAGCATTTGAGTAATTTCTGATATGACACGCGAACTTTTACGGGTTGGTTGGGAGGACAGTGCTCGAGGTACCAATTCTTCACCAAAGGGATGTCTTGTGCACGTCTCATCCGACCAGATCGGCGGTTATACGGATCGGGAGCCCACCATAGAGCAATGGCATCTGCTGTGAGATCATTCTCCAAAGGCTTTCCCTCCAAAAATGGAGGCACCTCTTCAGGAAGCTCAAAGTCGTCTTCATCAGCACCATTGGGACCAAATATTTTGTCCTCATGGGGAATAAGAGGAACATTCTTGGGAGTTGCCCCTCGGAGGGAGATGGGGTTGATGAGAGGATCAAAATAGAATGCGGGCAGGTCAGGGTCGTCCGTCCGAATATAGACGTTTTTGGGTACGTGGTAAGGGGACAGGTGAACCGACCGAGGCAAAGAATTATAAAGATGAGGAAACGCGACTTTGTATTCGGTGCGGATTTGGTTCCGGATGATCACCTTCCCGATGTCATTGAACTCATTCCAATCCTCGTCAAACGCATCCATATCGCGATAAAGCGGCTCGAATTTCGGGCCTCCCGGAATGGCCATGTTGAGCGCCTTGGCTGTGAAGAAGGACTTCTTGTCAAACAGATAGCTTGCGTTACTATCCGGACGGTCCGACAACAAAGTACGTCCAAGACGATAAAGGTTCGCCATAACTGGGAGAGTGAGCGACCAATAGCGATATGAGGAACCGTTGATGGCGGGGGTATCGACAAGTGGTTTTGGATCATAAAACCAATCGATGATTGGAGCGTCCTCGTCAGAATCCAGCTCCAGTTGGATTGCCTCCAAAGGCTCGACATCCAAAACATTGTCACCATAGTCGAGGGGCGGTTCCTCATCATCAAAGGGAGGGAAGCGCATACGCTTGAAATGCCTACGATCGCGTTTTTCGCGACGCATCGCAAGCCACATAGTGCTCCATTGGGCATGGTAAACAGGCTCGATAACACGAGGAATTTCGTTCACAAAAGTGATAGCGCCAGTTATGTGATAGAGGACGGGGACTTCGCGAACTTGCTCCCAAGGGTAGGGAATATTTTCCAAAAGTTTCATGACAGCGTGAGGCACGTACTTGAGCGCACCAAGATGGACGCGTTTGTCATTGCGAAACTTCCTGTTGCTCATGTCTCCGTGATCCTTGATGATTTTCCGGACATGCTCGGGAGGCAGGTCCTACAGTACATGTTAGCAATAAGAGCGACAACAGACCAAAGTGCACACACCTGCTTGCCCATATCAACGTAGCCTCCCTTACGTTTTTCACCGTAGCGTTTCTTTTGCATCGAAACCCACTTTTGCGATTTCTGCGCAAGCATTTCGGGCGGAATGCGGGAAGATACTTGCTGAGTGAAGCCTGGGGGTGGGGGCGGCATGCCTGGGGGTGGTGGAACAAACGCAGCACTCATCGTCGATGCTGAGGGCGATGGCAAGTAGAAAGAGGCATTAGCTGACTAAGTCCATGTCTGTGGCCAGTTTCAAACTCCGATCTAACTACTACCATCCTACCAACTTGTCAGGTCTACTTTGTACACATACGCACGGCGAGATGTGGCCAAGCATCCAATACTATTGTCCTTGCATGTCTGGATCAAACTTGCAGATTCCACCGCCACCGATCTTAGCTTCGTCCTCGGCAAGCTTTCACCCACTGCACAACCTCTATTTTTGCGAAGAATGTGACGCCGTCCGATGTAATCGATGTGTCTCTGTTGAAGTCAGTGGCTATTACTGCCCAAATTGCTTGTTTGAAGTTCCCAGTGCAAGCGTACGGGCCGAAAAGAATCGGTGAGTTACATCCGATGAGCATGGAAGCCTAATTTCATTGTCCATAGATGCGCGCGCAATTGTTTCTCTTGCCCCGTGTGTCGCTCTACTCTATCTGTAGTAGCATCCGACCCCCCAGACGATGGTGATGGCCGACCTTCGACGTCGCTCAGCAATGCCGGAGAAGCCCCGTACTTTTTGTATTGTGGTTATTGTCGCTGGGACTCGGCCGAGGTCGGAATCACGTTTGAGAAACCTACAGGGCTAGCTGGTCAGGAACACTGGTGTATTTTTAATTTTTTCTTTTGCTCATATAATATGTTTAGCGCAGTTACAAAAGTTTGAAGATTCCGCCCCGGAATCACTGGAGTTTGAACGTTTGAAAGAGCACTTCGAGCCTTTTCTGCGCACATCTTCCCTTTCATCTTCGCACTTGCCGACAGTATCGTCTCATCACCTACACACATCCTCTGCCACAGCTGCTGCCTCTGCTGCTCTTGCGCGCGACATTCCCGGAGTTAGCAAGTATAACCCGTTTAGCCGCAATCGCGCCGGTCGAGATAGAACGCCGAACAAAGATGAGATGCCCGAGTACAAGAGCAGGGTGGAAACCGCCATTTTCAGTCAACTGGGTGGCGATGGAGACGATGCCGATGTCGAATTGCTCAGACACATGGAAACTATCGATGAGGTGGCCAAGCTCGAACAGCGGTGGGGAAACAGCTGGACGACGCCACCACGCTCGAGGTACTGTCAATGAGTTTGCGCAACGTAATTACTCAATCTTGTTTAAGTGACCTACGACCGCATCGGATCCCCCTGCACTCGAAGGTCTCGAAACGATGCCCAGCGTGTAGACATATATTAATCAAACCGGAACAAAAGGCACAGTCTGTGCGTTACAAGATCAAGCTTGTGGCAGCCAACTACTTGCCCGCTATTTCTGTTGGCTTTCCCCAAGCACAAGCAACCAAACGAACGGCGAGTAAGGTTTTAAACCCCGGTACTGATGCCAAGAGTGGCTTTATGCATGCCGGAACTAGTAATCCTTTTCAACTTGCACTGACCAACCCACTTTACGATCCGATCCAAGTGCGATTATCCCCCCAAAGAGTTGCGGACGGACGGACATACCAGGTGTCGCTGCCAACTACGCCGTTTTCTGTTGCGGCCTTTGCAGAGGCATGGGAGTACGACGATGACGAAGACATGTTTGGAGTAGAGGATGATGAGCTTGGAATCGGAACTGGAGATACTGGAAGAGGGGCCAGGGATAAAGAGCCGCGCGGTCGCCTTAAGAGTATTGGCATACTAGAAAGGAGGGCAAACGTGACCATCGTGGGGGGCGAGGTAAATATTAAGCCGGGTTTCAACGGCAACATCAAAGTTTGTACCTTCTTTCACGAACGGCATTGAGGGACTGATGCAACACATAGTTCAACATGATGGTGTCATACACATACCGATCCGATGACCCTTTGCCCTCCGAGGATGGCGCAGGCACACCATCCAGGACAGCAAAGGCTCCTGAAGTCAAAACATTTTCCTTTTATACTGTTGTCGACCTTGGACCCGGTGTGCTGTCCAAAGACGGCAAAATAGATGCAGATTAGTATCTGACGTGCCGCAGTTGTAATTATTATGTGAGTACTGGACGTAGCCCGACGAATGCATACTCTAAACCTTATACTCGAGCAGTCAAGGTCAAGTGCTGAAGTTGTTGATAGTGTGAATTTTCCTATTGATTCATTGTTACTTAGACCCAAAACTTATCAATAATCACTCATAGAAGGTGCTAAAAGGCTGGTCAAAGAAACTGGGCTGGTGAGAAGTTGGCAAGAAATGGTAACAAATTAGACAGTGCTACATCCCCGACTCCCAATGGTGGGGGAGGGTTTTGTCGGGTAGAATTTTGCAGGTTTCAACCTAGCAGCCCACACCCGTGGGAATGGGAATGTGAAAAAATTACATAAACTGTCCAGTTTACCCGAATGAAACCTATCACCATAACCTGTCAAAATAAAGGCTATCAACTGTCGCTATCTCACAAACGAAACAAACGTGCTGCTCGGAGAAAAACATGTGAGTGTTTCTTTTATTGTACCCTTCCATTGCACGTCCCTGCTTACTTCCTATATATAATATATAGGTTCATCAACAAGGCTCCCTGTGTTGTCGCACGCGACACAGAGCGATTTTCAGCTCTCAACGGTCCTCGGGCCATTGAAGAACATTCAACCTGTCATGATCCCTTATATTTCCCTGATAAATATCCTGAATGTTTCGATACTCCGTTGAACTTCTGCATATGGTTGAAAAACGCACTCAAATCTCATCCTGCATATTGTTTTGAATGTCAAACTGAGTTCTCTGGATCTGTCGCGTACGATGGCGTAAATATATTTGTCTTTTATAATCTGAATCGAGTTGCTCTGGTCAAATCAACTGAATACTTTGCAAATCATGAGTACACTCACTGCCGACTGTTAAATGAAGTTGTTCTGCTTGAATTCCGTCCATTCTCTTTGAGATCTATGCGGAACCTGCACAAGCTTCCAAGTTGGTTTTTCTACTCTAACAATGCCAATGAACAGAAGTTAACTACCCTTTCGCTCGATTCCGTATTCACGGCTGCATCATCTCTACCAGGTGTGTTTCTCCGAACACGTATGACAAAGAAGGTTTGTATACAACATCTTCTGACCGACTTTACTGAGCAGTGTACCATCCTTATTGGTTTACCCCTCGAAGCTCTCACTGCGAGACTGAAATCCATTCCTTTACCTGACAGGTCCAATCACTGCACCCTCACCTCGATTTCAGCCATGTTCGAATGTCGTTATGGTTCCGTTGTAGCTGCTACTTTGCGAAAACCACTCCCACTCGTTCATTCTTCTGATGAAATCGTTGACCATCACCTTGCCTGGACGCGTGTTCCAATTGAAAACCTAGTGAGTGCTCTCCGTGATGTTCTGATGGATACTTTCTCTCAGTGCATTCATGGCCTCGGTTCTGGGTGGCCCGTCTTTGTCTCACGTTCATGTCGGAAAAGCTGTGGTGGTCTTGTGCATCATATTCTCGATCGTGTCCAGACTCTCGGAAGCATGGGGTACGAGTATATATCTGAAATTTATATTGCTTACTTTCCATTTCATGACGATTCCGATCTGTCAATTGAAGACGGGTTGCTTCACATTCTCCGTCACGAATACGGTAGTGACATAATCAACAGATTAGCTGGCACAACTGCTCCCTTGTCCCGGGCCAATGACATCAGACTGACTGAATTAAGACGAGTCAAAAAAATGGAACAAATCGAAAGGAGGAAACAAGAGACAATCGCATATGATCGTGAGTGGCCGACTATCGTGCCTAAAGAAACTGTCTTTTCGTGTCTAGGCTGCTATTATGAAGAATCAATGTGGACTGAACCACCTGTGTGTGCCGTTTGCGCACAATATAAAGAAGATGTTGTCGTCACTGACCTTTGCTCTGATGCTTTGCCCATCGATCTTGACTGTCTGCTATTGCAGGACGAGTTCATCATCCGCAAATGTATTATTCAGTGCTTATCTACACGTTTCTCGTTTGTCAACCCGGTGTTGGATGGTTTGATGCTTGATCGACAGGGCGTTATCGACGATGATGAGATGTCAGCAATCATTAATATTTGTTCTGATTGTTCTCAAGCACTATCAAAAAGAAAGGTTCCTCGCTTTGCGCTTGCGAATGGCCTTTACCGCGGTGAACTTCCAGACAGATTCCAAGACTTGACTTGGGTCGAGGAAAAAGTCTGTGCCGTTTACTGTATTACGGCGCATGTCACTCGTCTCTTTCAATCTTCGGATCCGTCTCAACCAAAGGTTTTTCATGGAAACACTTGTACGCATGACATGAACGTGATATCCACCGCCTCAGTTTTACCTCGTACTCCTGCAGATGTCGCTGGGTTTTTAAGTGTGGTGTTTATCGGTCCTCAGAAATTCAACCCAAAGTCGTTGGGATCTACCTTTCGGGTGCGGAAGGCTAAGGTATGGGATTTTCTGTTATGGCTGAAGCATCACAATTCTCTATACGCTGATGTTGAAATTGATCCTCGGGTTCTTGAACTCTATCCTGAGAACGGATTGCTCCCAGGGATAGCTGATCGTGTCATCCAGGATAATGAGTCCGACCCGAAGTCTTTGTTCGAAGATGAGACGGCTGGATTTGACCCGCATCCTGCCACACTCCTGTATGCTGATGGTAAGAATGAGCAAACAGATGACAGTGTGATCAAGCCAGTTACCTTTCTTGAGAAAATGGGAGTTTCTGATCCTGAGAGCGTGAAGTTGAGCAGTCGGACTTTCACTGCTGCAGCACTTCGCAACCTGGTTCCAAAGTCTGATCAACCTGATCTTGTCATACATCGAGGATCACGTCCGATAAATGAGTACAATAACCCCGATCTCATTCCTGGGATATATCCCACTCTGTTCCCATTTGGAATTGGAGGATTCGAAGACAATACCCGATCTACCCCGTTATCCTTTCAACAGCAAGCTCGCTCCATGCTCCATCTCTCCGATCGGTCTTTCCGTTATCATCACTCTTACCTTTTTGTGGTTCTCAACATTATACAACGTCGACTGGCTCACATGCACACAGTGTTTACATGCAAAAAAACGAGTTTCCTGCGGATTGCACACAAGCTTACTAAGTTATCGCCGGACCTCCTACAACGTGTCGTGACCCGCCTTGAACTTGAACATAGGATCTCCGACATGACAGCTGAAGAATGAGATGCTCTCAATTTATTAAAACATGTCAACACTGTTTCTGCACGTATACCGGGCTCGGAAGCTTCAAAGATTTATATTCGCAATGAAATACGCAGCTACTTTGGTTACTTCAGGTTGCCACACCTGTTCTTCACTTTCAATCCGAGTGTAGCTCATAGCCCTATCTTCCAGGTCATGTACGGTGACAAAACTGTTGATCTATCTGCTCGTTTTCCTCTACTCGTGTCCTCCCGCGAGCGGGCCATCTGTCTAGCCCACGATCCTGTAGCAGCCGCTGATTTCTTTGAGTTCTCTGTGCATTGTTGTTTTGAATACTTACTCGGCTGGGACTATAAAAAGCATTGTTCCTCTCCTCCAGGGGGACTGTTTGGTCATCTTCGTGCTTTCTATGGTACCTGTGAGTACACAGAGCGCGGTTCTCTCCATGGTCATTTTTTAATATGGCTTCAGGGTGGTGCAAATCCGTCTACAATACATGACCAGCTTCATGACGGGGATTTTCAGAAAAAATTCTTTGCTTTCTTCGATGATATCATTCATCACCACCTTCCTGATATAGAAATCCCGCTCGACTCGAAATTTGAGCCTCGTGTTGAACACCCGCCCCGTCCCCCATCTATACATGAACCGGTACTCGACGTACTGAATGAATGGGACTCGGTCTTTGTGACACAAGTTAAAAAGTGTGGTGAGGTACTCCAGAGACATGAATGCCGCCCTGTGTGTCATAAGTATGGGAATGAGGGACGATGTCGCTTTCTCTTTCCGCACGAGATCGTCGAAACTTCTTACTTTGATCCAGAGACAAATTCTGTCGTTCTCATGTGTAGAGATGGGAATGTCAATTATTTTAATCCATACATTCTCGTTTTTTGTCGACATAATCACGACTTGAAGTGTATCCTATCCGGTAGAAGTGCCAAAGCAGCGATGTTCTATATTTCGGATTACATTACAAAGATGGGTGCTAAGACTTATGAGATGCTATCCCTTCTTTCCCGGGCAGTTGCTCGGATGCCTGCCGACTCTTCAAGCAAACAGATTGATGATAGTGCCAGAATGCTTCTCCACAAGTGTCTCACACAGTTCAGTCGTCAGCAGCAGATACACGCGCAACAAGCTGTGCGTTACTTGTCTGGACACAGCGACAGCATCTCCTCACACAAAACTGTTCCACTAATGTCTGCTATTGCTACTATCTATGTAAAGGAAACATATTTGAAGCAGACTGACAATCCCTTCTCCGAGACAGTTTCTGAGCCCACAGGCACTGACAGTGACGAAGTCGAACACTTACGACTGCGCATTTCGACAAACAAAGAGGGTGAGCTTGTCGAAGCTCATCAGGTACATCACTACGTTTATCAAGGTGATGGCCTTTCTCATATGACCTTTTATGAGTTCTGTCGTTGCGTTGAGATACAAACAAAGTCACGCAGTAAGCGGCTCAAAAACTCTTACGAGACAAGAGTGGGTGTCCTTCAGAGGCATGAATTGAAGCCAGGGCATCCATTGCATACAACGCATGAGCTCCTGGAGCACACAAATGAAGCGCTGTAGGAGACTGAAGTCTCCTGTGGTGCAAACACCCGATTTCTCCAGTCCACAATATTCCGTGTCCGTCCGGGTAGGTCTTGGTTATCAGGTTTGGTACATCCGGTCTGGATTAGCTTAATCCGGTCCCGGATCGATGTTTTCCGACCCGGATCCGGTCCGGATTGATCCTGGATACATGCCGATTCGCTCGGGTTTTTAGCTACCTTCGTTACTTCATCTTCGTAAGTTCTAGGGAATACCCTGGACTATAAAAGTGTGTCCCTACCATTTTGAAGGAATCTTTCTTCCCCTCCACTTCCTATCTGTGTGAATTGGGCTACTGGCCAGCTGTCTCCTCTTGCTCCCTGTGTCTCTCCTGTCCCCCTCCATTGGGTCGAGTCTATACTCGCACCCTTTATTCAATCCTTAT
>JBBPKT010000184.1:0-31759 GCA_038089395.1 Pulveroboletus frians
TCAGGCCCCGATGCTAGACTGGCGCTCTCCTGCCTAGTCTGTCATATATTTTCCCAGAGCTGATCCTATTCTGGAATCATTCCAGAGCCATTCCAGAGCCATTTCAAAACTACTCTGAGTACCACTATATCGTACGAAGGTCACCTCATCTTCTCATTGGCCATGGATAAAAATGGCCCAGTACTGACCTCAGGGTTGTTTCCCACCAATTGGGGTGGGTGTGAGCAGTTATGCTGGGCAGCTGGCAGCATAGGAACAATGTGAAGGGTTGAGGAAGGGCATTGATGGTGGGGACAGAGGGATGGCCTTGCCCCTATCAACATCAGAGATGGCTGAAAGTTAGGGAAGGTAGCCTGGAAGGTAACAAGCAATTGCAAAGAGAGAGGGAGCACCTTTTCAGAACATACTACACAGCATCCACTACAAGTGGTTAGTCTAAGAGCAAGTTAACATCCCAAGGAAAGGCTCCATTATGCAGATGTATCTATAAGCTAATGTGAATCAAGCATAGGCAACGCGTTAGATACTACGGATACACCATCTTGCAAGCTCGCACTGGACATTTAAGGAAATTGATGACTTCCAAAGGTTTGCAAGTCTGGATTTCGTGATTTTTGAGCTGCACGAGCAAACGCAAACGTCTAGTGTCAGAGAACCCCCGTCTAGATGTGCTTGGGTTTCCTTGCGTCTGGTTCACCCTCAACAATGCCTCTTTCAATGACCCTTCTCCCGTGCAGCAGCCCTCTCAGCCAAGTCAACCCCTACGAGGATCTTGCTTGCCTTCCAGAGCTGAACGAGGTTGATAATATTCTTGGCCAGGCATATGGGAGAAGACACCAGTGCCAATACTTGAGGCCACGTCAAAAATGTCAGACACGTGAGGGATTGGAAAACCAGAGGGAGAGACTCGGAGATAGGGGTGTGCATCCATTGCATGAGATAAAGGGAGACGAAAAACATTTCGTTACCGGCGCACATGAAAAACAGCGTACGCTGTGTATTGTGTTTGAGAAGTCGAATGCAACACCCAAGATTGGAATACAGACCGAGTCATTGTAGTAAAGCCACAAGATATGGCTCACATCGCTCTTTACGAGCTTGTGGCTCCGTGACCCAGTCACAAGAGAGCTATCAAGGGAGATGGGTAAGTGCAATGAACATGTGCTAGGGGTGTACGGTGCCTACCTATACATATGCATATAGTGGCTCGAGAAGTCGAGCGCGATGAGAAACTGAAAAACAAGAGCAAAACTCGGGTATGCGGAGGAGAGATAGCAGAGTAGACATGATGTGGTGCACCTGTCGAACAGTGGTAAGCGTCACCGAGTTAGGAACGAAAGACGCGTGGTGTACACACCTATCGGTCACCATGTCCAACACCGCGCCAAACTTTGACGTTTGCCCGAGCGCCCTGGCAGCTTGACCGTCCACGGCATCGAGAAGGCACGATATGCAGTATGCGAGGGTGCAGTATTTTGGGTGGTAGCTCATGAAGTGGAGTGAGAATCCGACAAGAATAACTCGTGTGTAGCCTATTAGCAAGTTTGTGTCTCAGTAAGGTGGGCTGACCGCACGGAACCACGGGCGGAGAGTGCTCACCGATGATGTTGGGGATGAACAGAAAGACATTTTCAGAGTACGTCTGGGCGGTGGCCAAATCCACAGCAACTTTGGCATCGACGTGACGAAGGGAGTCCTCTCTGCGTGATTTGCGAGTGCTAGAGCCGTGGGTGGTGCCGTTGGGGTGTCTGCTCATCGCTGGCGACGGTGACGATGGAGGCGGGCGTATGCTGGTGTCGGGGAGAATGCAAAGCGCGAGGGAGCGTCTTCAGAGAACATATCACGTCAGCCAAGTCCATTTATGTACTATATCAGACTGTACTGGGTATGTGGTCGGAGACAAAGAATATAACGTAGAAAAAGGCTACTTTGAAAAGTGCACCGCTAGCACAATAGCAACGACGACCAGAATCACAATAACGATAAAGAAACATATCCAGCGCTTCCGTCGAGCAGCTCGCGCATGCCTTATGGCAACGTCCACCTGGTCGACCCTGCAGTCAACGTCAGTATCGGCCCAACCATGACACCCTGACCACCTACCCCTTCCTAGTATCTTCTTCTACACCGATGATCTTGGTCTCAACGGAGGTAATCTGTTCATCTTGCTGGGAAATTAATACAGCCATCTATTCCGAGCAGTCAGTACGTGTACGCTCGGAGTGAAAAGGCGGCCGAACATCGTTGAACAACTGGGCAAGTTCTGCCAAGGTGACTTCAATCCGCTGAATGTCTTGGTGGCGTTCCTGAACTTCGCGATACGCTTGCCTCGATTCACCGTAACGGTTGGAAGAGGAGATCTACGTGGTGGCCGTTCAGTATGCCATTGCAAATATTTACATGAATTACCTACAGCTTGCAGGAAAATTGCATTGCCACCACCTTGACCGTCATTCACGACGGCAGATACCTCGTCTGCAGTTGCATCGGGTTTGACTGCGCATGCAAAGATGAGCCAGCGCCACCGAGGTGAAAAAGGGGGATCACCAATCTTGAATTGCCGTTCCACACGATCCTTGAATTTCTGCCGATACTGCTGCTCGACGTTCTGATATCTCTGAAGTGTTTCGAAGAATTTTCCATGTACCACCGTAATCTAAGGTCATATGTCGTTTCAGTGACATCGTCGCAAGTCGGACGAGACGGGTGCACCCACCCTGTTCTTCCTTATCTCCGCGTCTTGCATACTGATACCTCCAGGCTGGACTTTTAAAGCTCTGATACGTTCTGAGAGTGTGTTGCTGAGCGCACGGGTGGACTCTGTGAGTTGGGTGAGTCGTGAATGGTTGGCCGCAGAGTCTTGTTCGGTGAGTGCATTCAGGGAGCGGGCATGCAGATCCGCGATAGCAGTAACATTGGCATTGAACTCAACGACGGATTCTTCGATAGACGTTGTCTGTGGGTCGGGGTCCACACAGGGGACATGATGGCAGTGGAAGAGAGCATACCTCGGCATAAAATATAGACATGGAAGACGCGTCCTGGGACGGACCTTGACCAGGGTCGTTCAGGCCATTAGCGGGCTGCGGAGGGACGCGCTGTAGTTCGATGGAGGTCTGGGAAGGAGGCGTCTGTCTCTGGGCCTGCTACGGAGTGAGTGTTATCGGAAAATGGGGTCTGAATGGGACACACCCTGAGGGCTGCGAGTCTGTCGCGACCCATGGCGAGGACGTGCTTGTCGAGGACGACGACCGAGACGTTATGCCGGTCTGTGTCAGAGGAGGTGGTCGTGAGAAATCGAACTAAATCGTGCTGAGCTCGACGCTGGCACCCACAGCGGGCTCATCGTCCAACATCACGCGTCCTCATGCGCAGGACGTCGCAGCTCGTCCGAACAGTCCTCAAGACTCCCAGAGGACCCACCGCACGCCTTTACCCACCGGCCCTCGCACGGACGAAACCACCAAAGGAGTCCAGTGTGAACAGGACCTCCGACTCGCCGTCATCGAGAGTGCACAAGCGACTCGCATCATCACAGCCAGTCGTCGACGAGCAGCACAGCGACCAGACTCTGCTCACTGCCTCAGACTCCCCACCAGAGGCAGATCCCCCCACAGACCCACCGGAGAAACCGCCTCGAAAGCAGAGAACCTCTCTCACACCTTCTTCTCTGCCGAGAGACACTGACGATGGACCCCACCTACCCCCAGGACTCGATATCCTTTGGCTTTCCGATTCGCCTCCAGACTCGAGCGCGCTACCACCCCCAGAGCTCTTCGAAGAAGCTCTCACTAACTTGCATATCACACTTCATCCTCAGACACAACATCGTGCTGCATACTCTTCTCCTGCGGGTTCTCCCATAGAACCAACCCTTGCGTTATACTGTCCTCTAGAGGGTGGTGAATACATCCTCGATGAAACGGTCCGCGAGTTGGCTCGTAGAACTGGCGCCGAGGTTCTCGTGATCGATTCCGTCCACCTCGCCGCAGGCGAATGGGGTCATTTTGGGAAAGGTGCAGTCATGAGTATCCTCCGTCCGCCTGTATTCTGACCTATTTGCGCCGTAGCGGCCAATGCCATTCAGCTGCCTAGAAATCCTCTTCACTATCATCCTGCCTTCCATCCTTTACCTCCTCGCCGCACTTCTTCCGTCACCGAAGGGGAGGAAGATTCCGAACAAGGCCATGCATCTCCAGCGGGGGTTTCTCAGATGACTCTTCACGTTGTTGCTCCCGTCGCCGCATCCCGTGGACGGCCGTCTTCAGTTTTTACCCCTGCTCGTTCATCCCCAACCCCAAGTCGGGTCAAAGCCTTCTTCGATGAACTCATCAATCTACCCTCTCCTTCATCTTCAGATTCATCAGAGTCTCAGCGTATCCGCCCCCGCATTGTCTATATTCGCGACTTTCCCACTCTTGCGTCTACAACACCTACTTGGTACCCTCATCTCCTCAGCGCAGTGCGTGCCCGTAGGACAGGACCAATAGCGCGACCCTCATCCCCTGTTGCGTATCCAATGACAATTGTGTGTGGTGTGACGCCTCCACTCGTCGGGCCATCTTCATTCTCTCTGTCGGCCTTCCCTGGGCCGTTCTCAATGTCCTTTGGAGCACAGGCACCACCCAACTCGATTCCGGTCAGTAGTCGCCGGAGGCATACTGCCCATCCCAGTGCTGGAATATCTGCCTCCGGTTCAGCTCCCAACGTCAGCGCGACGAATTTTCAACCTTCCGAATGGGGCGAGGATGACTATGCAACGCGAGCACGTGAAAAACGTCTTCGGGAGCGTCTTCGACGATGGGAAAGACATGGCGATGTGGCTCTTCTCGAGGATGTTCCCCAGCTCTTTGCCTCCCCTCCAGCTTATTCTCTCCTCGGCGGTGGAGTTGGCCCCCCTCAAGCGATTGCTCAGCCAGCTCTTCCATACCCTTCAGCTGATTTTGATGCGCCACGCCCGCCAATACTTTTACTGGGAGGAGGCTCGTCTCCCTTCCTGGATATGCTCGGGAGTGGGCTGGGGGACACCGAGGACGGTAACTCGGGAGGAGGTGCCTCGGGAAAGTTCTTCCGGGCATCCATCATACTTCCCAGTTCACGGGATCAGGGTGCGGAAAGAAAATGTAGAATGACTCGACGGAAGGAAGTAAATGAATTGGCTATGCGATTAGGTGTTGGAGGGGTCGGAGGGGTGTTAGAGGATGTCGTGAAGGGCGAATCCAACCACGCATCGAATGAGGCGGAAGAGGCTAGCGCAGAAACTGAGCAAATCCTCGAGGATTCAGAGTCAGATTACGGTGAGCTTGGAGCAGATGCGCAGATCATTGGATCTTCTGCTGACGCCGACCACCAACCCGACACTGACGCCTCTTTGCCGGGTGACCCACAATCTTCTGAGGAACACGCAATGTGGGAAGACTGGAGCACACGCATTGAGTCTTGGCCCTCGATACGCCAGATCGCAGATCGAGCGGTTGGAAGCGTCGTCTCTTCTACTATTATCTCTCCTCCCGTATCTCCACCCATGACGCCCAAGACCCCTGGCCCATCCTTCGAGCCGACTTCCGTGCCTTGGTCTGCGATACATCGCGCCTGGGCGGCACAACGTTCCTCGCATCACCTTCGTCGGGCCTGGTCAAAAGATGCACGTGCCCGTGCTCCTCGCGAGAGTCAGCCTGACGATGCCACCGAGGATGAATCAGACACGCTCGAACTCGAGGAAGGGGGTGAAGGCAGACTTGTGGATGAGTTGGTGGAACAAGTCAAGCAAGACGAAGATCTCGATCCTCATGAAAAACGGCTACTGGGCTGCATTGTCGATCCCAGTAAGTTACCTTTGTTGGGTTCAAAACATGGCCACTAATGCAACTTGGCCAGCCACGGTCTCGACAACTTTTGCACAGGTTCATCTTCCCCCGCACACCATCGACTCGGTGAGGACTTTAGTGTCGCTCCCGCTTCTTTACCCTGCAGCTTTTCAAATGGGCATTCTGAAAGAACACGCCATGACCGGATGTCTTTTATTTGGACCCCCAGGAACTGGTAAGACCCTCGTAGTACGGGCTCTCGCCAAGGAGGCCGGCTGTAGGATGTTGATGATCTCGCCATCTGACGTTATGGACATGGTATGCCTCCTTGTAGCCCTGCTTGCTCTATTTTTGATTATATCTGGCGCATCCAGTACGTTGGCGAAGGTGAAAAACTTGTGAAAGCAGTCTTTAGCCTTGCTCGTCGCTTGTCCCCCTGTGTCGTGTTCCTCGACGAAATCGATGCACTTTTCGGGGCCCGTTCATCTGCCCGCGATTCAGGGGGTGCGATGGCGCACCGCGGGGTCATTACCGAATTTATGCAGGAGATGGACGGACTCAAGAGTCAGTCTGACGTGGAAGAAAGGGTCGTAGTTATTGGTGCTACCAACAGGCCCTTTGATCTCGACGATGCTGTGTTGCGGAGATTACCCCGGAGACTACTAGTGGACCTACCGGGAGAGAAGGAAAGGGAGGGTGAGTAGTATTCTTTTTGGTCGTAACAAAAGGATTCAAGTGATGTCGTACTCTAGGCATTCTGCGTATTCTGTTGCGGGACGAGACATTGGCAACGGATGTCGACGTGAGTGCATTGGCTAGACAGACCGAAAGCTTTTCAGGATCGGATTTGAAACGTGCGTCTGGCCTTTTTCGCTGCCAACATATTCTAAAATTAGTCCCCAAGATTTATGTGTCTCTGCTGCTCTCGATGCGGTCAAAGAGGGGGTCAGTGTACCATGGAAATCATCAGCAGAAGCCGCTACACCAAACACACATAACTCGGATGCTTCTGCCTCAGATTCGGTTCATCCTCGGACGATTCATCTTAGACACTTTACCAAAGCACTCCAGGAGATCACACCCTCGAGCTCTGAAACGTTGGGCTCCTTGGCGGACTTACGCAAATGGAATGATCAATTTGGCGAGGGCCAAAGAGAGAAGCGACGGATACAAGTCTGGGGGAAGGGGAAGTTTGGGTTTGTGGATGCCTCGCTCGGGACAGGGCGAGATGAAGGCCGCGTTGTAGATCCACGCGCCATGGCACGCAGAGCCACGTCAATAGATGAATGATAATATAATACTTGTTAATCTGGGTAAAGCCCACACAATAGAGCGTATTCGGTGCTGGTGAGATAGAAGATTATAGAAGCCTACCACCGTTAACGCGTCCTTGTAGAACGACGGCGTGCGTTGACTTGAGTGTTGCGGAGAGCCTCGCGTTCATCTTCGTCCTGTTCCTCGGCCTCGTCAACATCCATTGTGGTGGCCGTTTTCTTGCCACGTCTCTGAGGCTGACTGCGCTGAGATGGCCCGGGCTCATCCTCATCCATCCTCATCTCTTCCTCGTTCTCCTCGTCACTCGCCGTCGTGCTCTTCCTTCGAGTACGTCGGCCTTCCTCTTGACCATCTTTGACGGCGGCCTCGCCCACAGGCTTGAGGTTCTTCGCGTCCTGTGGCCAGTCCGCCCCACACGTAGGACATTGCGCACGACGCGCGCGGAGTTTTCTAAAGCAGTGATGATGGACCCTCGTTTTGCAGTTTGCAGTGTTGCAACCGATCCCACGTGTGATGATCTAAGGACAATGGATGGTATCCGGTGAATCCACGGTGAGCAGAACCCTAACCTCCATACAAATCGTGCATTCCTGATACTCGTCAGGATAATTTGTCTTGAGGTAGGGTAAGAGCTCGAGAAGCGCACGAGTCGAGAGTGAATAGCGTGCGCGTCTGCGAAAGATTTAGCACCGAAAAAAGCAGGAGCGATCAGACGCGGAGGGTCACCCAACTTGCTCTTCAGCAACCACCCCTTGGCTACGAGACTGCCGAGTACCGCTTCGGCCTGAGATTTGGTCATGTTTGATTTGAGTGAGCTCACTTCACGGAGGGCAGCGAGCGACGACACTGAGTATGCCTCATGCGGCGCAAGCATGATTTGTTCGACCTGACATGGTCTGGTCAGACAACTAACCACCGTGTTCATGTCCCACGTACAACTGCCTTGAAGTAAGCAATCTCGAGGGCCGTGTAATCCGTGGCCATCTGGGAGACCTCGTCGTCCTTTGTGTTCACCTTTACGGAAACGGGTGGGTCAGCACAAGCAACACGGTTGGTGCGGACGGGTCACGCACGACGGCATACATCTCCTTCCCTGTGTGCTCGTCCATCAAATGACGGAATTCGAGGTCGAGGGGATTGAGAGTAGTGTTGATGTCAGAAACGAACTTGTCCCATGCTTGCCTGCTGTCATCGAACCGTATGTCGAGGGAGGGATTGGCAACTTGGGATGAACGGGGTCAGTCGTATGCGATGACTAGCCAAGGTTCCGATCCAAAACCTTTGATCGCGTCTATGCATTTTTCCCAGAGAAGTTGTGCGTGTCTGACAGAAAGAATTCCACGGGAAAAGACGGCTTGGAGGAAGAGACGCTGGACATCGCTCGAGCTGACGGTCATGGTCAGGAGGTCTCACTAATTCGGAGGCGGTGAGTTTTACACGATGAGATGGTTGAACTTGCGTTGGCAGAACTCACACCGATTTTTATATGTTTTGTGCTACGGCTGGCATGGACTTGGTAGAGCGAAACAGACACGAGTCACATTGTCGTGTCAATCGACACTCGCGCTTGGACACGTCCGTCAAGACGACTACTGACCTCCGCGCAGCATGTGCGGAATTCTTGCAGTACATGGCCTAGAAAAGCCAGTCACAGATCGCGCCCGTTTCATTGGACTATCAAAACGCCTCCGCCATCGTGGTCCGGACTGGTCAGGGTGTTATGTCGGCAAGGATGCCATACTTTGCCACGAACGTCTCGCCATCGTCGGAGTCGGTTTGTATCTCGTCCTCGCGGGAGAAGGACGTGATCTAACACGCACACAGATACTGGTGCTCAACCTCTCGTGAGCGAAGACAGCAAGCTCACCCTTACCGTGAACGGTGAGATCTACAACCACCTTGCGCTTCGTGCGAGCCTTGGTCCAGACGTCAAGTTCAAAACGCACTCGGATTGCGAGGTCATTTTGCCCCTGGTGCGCGGGTTGATCACGTTTCTATTCACTCTCAACTTGACGTGGCTCACCAGTACAAGAAACATGATAAAAACGTCCCTTCATTCCTCGATGGAATGTTTGCCTTTGTCCTGTTAGACGAATCCGTGACGCCATCAAGGCTCATCGCTGCTCGTGATCCGGTTGGCATCACCACTCTTTACCAGGGTTGGAGTTCTGAACGACCCGGATCAACCTATTTCGCGTCCGAACTCAAAGCCCTCGCGAATGAATGCGACAAAATCATATCCTTCCCCCCCGGTCACGTTTTCGACAGTCGAGACAACTCCACCACGCGTTACTACCAGCCTTCTTGGTTCGACGACGACCAAGAGAACACGCTTGTTCGCACCACACCGGTAGACTATACCTTGGTCCGTGAAATGCTCGAAGCAGCCGTCCGGAAGCGGCTGATGTCTGAGGTGCCTTATGGCGTCCTCCTGAGTGGTGGCTTGGATAGCAGTCTGATTGCTGCCATTGCTGCACGAGAGACGGAAAAGGTTGCACAAGCACAGTTCGAGGCCCGTAAGCGCAAGTTGGCCGAGGCCATCAGTGGACCCCCGACTCCAAAATGGGACGATCTGAGCGAACGGGGTGAGGAGCCGGCGTCCTTCATACGTGTACCAATGCTGATCGATGGCCCAAACAGCAATGCTTGCCACTTGGCCCCAGCTACACTCGTTCTCGATCGGATTAGAAAACTCACCCGACCTCTTGGCAGCGCGGAAAGCAGCACACTTTCTGGGTACCATTCATCATGAATTCGTTTTTACCGTGCAGGAAGGACTGGATGCCATTCCAGACGTCATTTACCATCTCGAGACCTACGACGTGACGACTGTCCGGGCGAGCACGCCCATGTACCTTCTCAGCCGAAAGATCAAGGCTACGGGTGTAAAGATGGTGTTAAGCGGGGAGGGTAGCGATGAAATCTTTGGAGGTGTGGGACCGTTGCTCATTGCTGGGATGCGTTATCGTGGAGCTGATCCATTTTCCGCGAGCAGGATACCTGTATTTCCACGCTGCGCCCGACAGCAAGTCGTTCCACCAGGAATGTGTACGCCGGGTCAAAAACCTACACACGGCGGACTGTCTGCGTGCCAACAAGTGAGCAGGCTCCCACCCCCTTGCTCATTCACCCACGTTATATCGGTAATCTCAGATCAACTATGGCATGGGGACTCGAAGCACGCGTACCTTTCCTTGACAAGGCATTTCTGGAGGTTGCGATGAGCATTGATCCCAAAGAGAAACTGTTTTCGAAAGGCGCTTCGCAAGAATTCGACGAAGATGGCCGTCCAAAGATGGAGAAGGTCAGTAGCCTCTTGACCTCCCACCCCCATGCTCTCCAAACTGAGGGCCAACATTACCCAAGTACATTTTGCGCAAGGCCTTTGACTGTTCTCCAGACAGCAAGGTGAGCGATGCTCATCGAAAACCGGGAAAAAAGGGGGAATGGATGTGACGCTATTTATCTACAGCCCTACTTACCCAAATCGATTCTCTGGCGCCAGAAAGAGCAGTTTTCGGACGGCGTCGGGTATTCGTGGATAAACGGGTAGGTTTCTAATGTCCCGAGCGTTGTTGCGTGCCTTACCGTCGTAGAATGAAGGATCACGCCGCTGCAGTCGTCTCGGATGAGGCCTTTGCCCAGCGGGCCAAACGCTGGCCCCTGAACACGCCCGATACAAAGGAGGCATATTTCATTCGAGAGATCTTTGAAGGTACAGAGGCGTCTGTCCCGTAGCTTCCAAACGTCTGAAGCCTCCTTCCACTCAGCCCACTTCCCGTCCGATGTCGCAGCCCAAACCGCCGTACGGTGAGTCATCGGCAGAATTGTGCTTTTTCGTGTGTGATGCGCTCTCATCGTTCTTTCTCCAGCTGGATACCGCGTGGTGATTGGGGTTGTGCATCAGACCCTAGCGGACGAAGTGTCAGCATCCACAATGCAGCGTATGAGGCAACACAATAAGTTTGGTAACATGATGACAATTTAGTATACATGCTGACGGTTGGGGAAAAAAAGGAAAGAAGTTGCGTTGTAACCGCGCCAGCGAGGCTTGGTGTGCTGGTATCAAGAGTGTTGGATTAGAATAAGATTGTCAATGTGTGCTCCGCAAATAGAGATGATAAAAAGAAGAAAGAGCTCAATGAGAGTGATAAGGTATCGTCAAACATTTGGGTACCGATCAACAGGAACGTGGCCGCAAGCAAGCGGAAAAGGAATGTGCCAGTCATGATGCAAAGAAGAAAGCAATGGAGTAAGCGAGTGCAATATGAGTTCAAGAACGCAATGCATGAGTGCAACGGAACAGTCATTAAGGGGGGCGGGTGAAGTCTAAGGACGACCGCAAAAAAAAGAAGGAAAAGTGTGGAACTTATTGAGTCAACGAGGGATCCTGGGCAACGAGTTGGCGGTATAGGCCTGCTGTCGAGTCTTCCGATGCGACAGGTGACAGCTGGGGCTTATTATTGTTGGTAGTAGTCGCCGTTACGGTGGCGCGGGTGGCCGCGCTGGATTGAGACGTCTGGCGAGGTCGCTTCGGGGGAGGATTGGCACCACGGGTACTAGTGTCCCAAGCAGGACGAGTCACGGTTGCCTTGACAGAATGAGTATCGTCCGATGGATTCACGCGAGTTTTGGTACTCGGCGTTGCCTGCGTTTTCCTGCTCGCAGGTCGCATGGCGGGTGAAACCTGATCAGCAGACACCAGTCGGGTGCCAAACTTGGCATTGGCGGAAGACTCCCGTGCGTAGGATGTCCCACCTGGAGACACGCGTCGGGTGGACCCGCCAGCGGCGTTTTGCCTGGGTTTCAAAATCGGCTTTTGGAGTGTGATCTTGTCAGCACCCCAGTAAGAGAAGCTCATCTTGCTCTTCTTATCCGAGTCATCTGAATCGTCGTCTCCATCTTCGTCGTCATCTGGAAGAGGAATGATCCTTGGCTTGTGGGTAGAATGCGCCTCCACCTTGGAGCGGACGACACTAAAGAAAGGTCAGATGCGACAGTAATCATATCAGCGACCTTACTCTTCCATGGCCACGACACCTTCTCTCGGTTGGACCACGTCTCCAATCGCCCACGTCTCTATCTAATGGTACATGAAGCCTGGGTGTGAACATCACAGCATAAACACCTTGCCTACCTTGATAAACTTGTACAAGTTTCGTGGTTTTGTGTGCGAATTTCGGCGCCCAGATGTCGCGTACTTTGACTTGCCTTGCATGTCTGGTAGAGAACTCGTACGCGAATTTGTGCCGGATACCAGAGGCAACGATGTGGTCCCCGTTCGCTGGCACCTCAGTACCACATCGTTGAAGACCACCAACCACAAATCCTTTTTGCCTCCCACACCGGAACCGGTACCGAGGACATCGCTCAATCGCCGGAAGGAGGTTTTCCCCTTGACGTTCTTCATCGCCATCACTGGTGGAGGACTCGATCCTTTGGGTGAGGTCGACCCTTCACGACCAAGCACAACCTGCCTCTCCTCCACAAGTAACCGGGAGGGTTTCGGGATCGCCAGTTGCTTCACCTTGTCAAGGCCTTCAATACGCGCGAAAACATCCCTCGTCTTGTCCCGATCCTCTTTCTGGATCTTCTCATCCTCGATACTTCGCACGATGGTCTCTACTTCAGCTACCATTTGGAGGGTGCTCTCATACTCGAATGTGCTCGGGTCGGTGTGGAAAAGGAGATTTTGAAAAAGAAGGGGATACTTGAGCAGGCGCTGGAAGGGTTTCGACAATGTGATTGCAAGTCCAGTCTCGCCCTTGTCGGCGGCGAGTTCTTCCAGTCGTTGCAAAGATTTGCACACCTTTAGCCACTCCGCGGCATCCTGATTCTTGGGCTTCTTGGCAGCACTTGCCATGGAGAGGGCATTATCAACCTGCTCGAGCGCACGTTCGAGATGCAAGACGTAAGTGGCATAGCCTTGGAAAATATGTGACTGTGGTGAATCAGCAACTGCACCATAGCAACTGAATGAAGAGTACATACGTTAGAGACGAAGACGTCTGCGAGTGATCGGACGAGGGGATATTGTTCCTCGTACCGCTTCCTCAGCCCCTCGCTGAGTTTGAGATGCCCGTCAAGGACGCCGCTCTCAATGACTTCTAGACATATTCGCAAGTCCTCGGGAATGAGGTGAGGAGGAACGGCCACGAGCAAGGACCCGTCTGGTTGTGTCTGCGATTGCTTAGTCCTACGGAGTAGACGGCTGTGGACCGTTGGGGTGGTTTTTGCGCTGTCTCTCCGTTCCCTATTCTTGTCATGCTCACGCTCAGGGCCCGACTGTCGTCCAAGCGACTGAGAAGACACGTTGACTTGTTTCATGCGCTGCGCTGGGGGGAGTGATACGTGGGACCGTGATGGGAAGGGCACCGATTCCTTGAGCTTACTGATCTTGCCCGTCAGAGCTGAGCCCGCGCGGTACGGTGAACGAGGATGGGTATGCTTCGCAGAGGCATTTGCACGGTTGCTTTGCAGGCCAGGGAGATGATCATCCTCTATTTCTGACTCGGCCGACTCGTCATCAATGTTTGGTGTGGTGGGAGCCAAAGACTTGGTTTCGGGAATGGCATCCGACGTGCCGTCGGAGCGGAAGCCAGTGGGAGACATGAAACGAGCGGCTATGGGAAGCACGTCGACGGACTCGTGTGGAGAGTCGACACGGGTAGATGGAGAAGCATAATCATCGTAATCGTAGGGTGAAAGTGGGGCAGGCGGGAGTGATGCAAAGGGATGGAGGAGTGGTTCGATAAAAGTTTCCTTCATTTTTTGGAGATCATTCACGTACCTGCGGGTGCATGTCAAGTGACGACGGTTGGATAGGGAGCTGAAAGACAGAGGACATACCGTTCCTCGCTGGCGACGATCTCCCAGAGAACTTCCTGTCTTGTACGCTCACGCGGGCCAAGATTGCTGACCAGATCCTCCTCTGCAGCCTCGCTCCACGAGGAGACGGCGAGGATCCGGGTGCTCGTGTTGGACATTTGAGAGTAAGGCGTTCCAGAACGCAAAGAGCCAGGATAGGGGGAAGTGACGGTACGTGTTGAGGTTGCCTTTGTACTCTGGGCCGAGGTTGAAGGTAGAGGGGTAGCAGTGGAGGTGCTGGGCGTGGTTGGTTTGGAAGTCAGGTCTGTACGTGAGGACGAAGCGGCGGTTGATGTAGAGCCACGCGTGTCCTTGGCATGTGTGGCCTGAAAACGTGATAGCGTGGTTTTGAGGGGAACAGCCGCAGGCGCTTGGGAGGGAGATCCGGAGATAGTGGGGCTCGTGGTTGTATCGGGAAGGGGCTGTGAGGTTGAGGGTCCTGATGGCGTCGGAGGGGGAGAGATGAAGGCGACTTTTTTCTGTATTTCCGAGCTGGTTGTCGTTTCGGTTGGCCTGCGTACGAGAGACTTGGATGGGTGTTCTGAAGGGTCTGGCGGGTGAGGTACGGGGGAGGAGGCGGGGAGACCGACGCCGCTGTCGTTGTCCGCATCGTTTGGTTCCTCGATGGGAGGCAGGGGACGAGCAGAAAGGTCCGGCAAGGGTTTAGTGGAGGCGAGGGAGGAAGGGGTGCTCGTGTTCGTTCCTATAGTGCCAGCGCTGGTGGACCTTTGTATCTGAGCGGGTATGATGCTGGGTACATGAGAACGGCGGTTCTCTGTGCGAGACTGGGGTGGGGGCCACTCTGGGAGAGGAGGAAGTTGGATGGGCTCTCTCTTCTCGCGAGAGGGTGGGGTTGTATTTGGAGAATGAGCGTTGGAGTTGGTCGACGAGTCGAGGGTGTTGGTGTCGCTACGGTCGCGAACGGGGGCGTTCTTGTCCTTGTCCCTGTCCTTTTCCTTGTCCTTTTCCTTTTCCTTGTCCTTTTCCTTGTCCTTGTCCTTCTCTTTGGGCTCTTTGGAGAGGCCACGGTTGAGCCTGTTGAGAAAGGCCTTCATGAGGGCACAAGGAAGGTGTTGGAAGTGGGAATAGAGACGTTCAGCGGGACGGGGTCATTTCCGCCGCGCTCGCAGTAGTGGATCAAGCCCGAATGATTTACGAAAAATAAGTCGACACCGCTCGCTTCCACTAGGAACACGCCCGACCTCATCCCTCGACAACGACGTCGGCGTTGGCCTCACGGTGCGCTCGACGTCCACCATGGCTCCTGCATGTTCATCGCGTGATCCGCGGTGTACTCTGACAGCCTCGTGTTCGTACGCCGACACCGCACGCTGCAGACTGCGAATCTGCAGCATCTCCCCGCTGCCATCCAAGTCCGCGAACGAGACTGCCCCACGCGCATCACGCCCGATGGCAACGCCTCCAACAGACGCGGAGCAGATACCGAACAGCTCCTCGGTCCACCCATCGATTTCATGTCATCCACACGCCTGTGGACTGAAACCACCTCGCTGCCTCCTGGCACGCCCGCATGTACCCATGCTCGACCGAGACGGTGTCCAAGTGACCCGTCTGCATCGTCAGCACCCACCGGCCACCTGTTACCGGATGTGGCTGTGCTGCTGTCCAAAACGTACGCGTCAGCCTCCCCGGAGCTGTGCATTAATAAGATCTACGCTTCCTGCTCCTTCTCCTCCCCCACCACTACCACCACCACCACCGGTGAGTTCTTCTAACGGCTCGTCATTATCACTCTGATCCCCTCTAGTACCTATCATGGCCTCCAAGAAGCGTTGCCAACTCCAGGCTGAGACCCCTTGCAACTCGGCCGTTCTCCGTATCGTCGGCCAATGTCCCCACTGTCGAGTCGAATTCTGCGGTGCAGTCCGTCCTCGATCTACCCGCTCGTCTCCATGTGACTCATGCCTCTCTCGTCTAGCACCGCCTCCCAGAGCACCACAACTGCAACAAGCTCGAGGACTGTCGACAGCAGGCCTTTGAACGGAACAAGGCGAAACTCGAGAGCGAACGAACGGTAGCCTCCAAGATGGCGACAGCATGACCCCCATGTAGCCTCGCCTTCTCCGACCCCCCCTTCCGTTCCTCGTGGTATCAACGTGACGATGACGCTGCATTATTTATCTATTCCGAGTACCTGCTCATTTCCGATTATATTATTGGGCTGTCTTTGATCGTCACAACACGCTGGATGGCTTGCTATATGGACATGACCGTCTCTCCTCTTGATACTGATTAATCGAGCTTTCTTTCTACTGTACCGTCCACGAACCGTCTGAGTGGGTTTTAGTCGGAGTGTCCAATCGGCCATAATCGGAAGCGCACAGGCAATCTCTATCCCGCCCGCAAGCGAGAAGCAACCGACTCTGGTAGCTCATCGCCTCGTCCTTTTTTCTTCTTCTTACCGTCGTGAGACTGAACGTCGGTACGTCCCTCAACCAAATCACATGTGTGACACCACTCAGCGCTGCTCTGCGACGTGCCACCATGTCCGACACGATCTCCAGACTCGAGCAACTCCATCGACACCTCTCTGACCGACATACCATGTCCACTGGTCCGTCTTGATCCGTTTGCTCGTCTGTGTGGTGACTCGATGTGCCTTGCAGAACTCTGGCAGGATGTCCCCCTTGCCCCACCAGACAGGTGCGCCCTCGTCACCACGCCCTTTTTCCCAAATCAGACCATCATCCTACATAGCATTTTCAAACTGACTGCAGCCTACAACGCTGACCCACACCCGAAGAAGATCAATCTCGGCGTGGGAGCGTATAGAGATAACGATGGGAAGGCGTGGGTACTCCCTGTCGTCAAAAAGGTGTGTCGTGATCATGTCCCCCTACGCATTCGTCGATCGATGAGCGATGCCTGGCAGGCAACTGAAAAATTACTGCGTGATCCCCTTTATCACCATGAATATCTGCCCATCACTGGGTTGCCCGAGTTTACCTCGGCTGCTGCGAAACTCATACTCGGTTCGGATTCACCTGCTATCGCCAATGGTCGCGTTGCTAGCGTGCAGACGATCTCTGGCACGGGTGCAAATCACCTTGCCGCGTTGTTTCTCAGCAGGTATTACAATTTCAACGGACCAAAACAGATCTTTTTGAGCAACCCCACATGGGGTGAGTCGCCTCACACGTTTCCTGGACAGCACTCAGCGTCGACGTAGCCAACCATTATGCTATTTTTAAGAATGTGGGCATCACTCCGGTCGAGTATCCATACTATGATCCGCGGACGATCGGGCTCGACTTTGAGGGTTTTAGAGCGGCGTTGGAGAGTGCTCCAACACGTTCGGTGATACTGCTGCACGCATGTGCACATAACCCCACCGGCGTGGATCCGACGCAGGCACAATGGAAGGCATTGGCGGAAGTGATCATCTCCAGGGGTCACTATGCGTTCTTCGACTGCGCATATCAAGGTTTTGCGAGCGGTGACTTGGATAATGACGCGTGGGCGGTGAGGTATTTTGCCGAGAAGAACGTGCCGATGCTCGTGTGCCAGGTACGAGACACGTATTGCGGCAACGGAGGCCAGCACTGACGTAGGCAACGTATCAGAGCTTCGCAAAGAACGCAGGGCTGTATGGTGAGCGGATCGGGGCGTTGCATCTCATGTCTTCGAACGAGGAGACCGCCCATCGCGTGAAGAGTCAGCTGTCGGTGCTGCAGCGGAGTGAGATCAGTAATCCTCCGTCGCATGGAGCGCGACTGGTGCGTGGTCTGTCGTCGTGTGGGTGCGGATGACGAGCCGTGGTAGATGGCACTGATTCTGAATGACCCGGCCTTGTTCGACGATTGGAAGCGGGACATCCAGACGATGGCGCATCGGATCATTTCGATGCGGTCGGCGTTGTACCGACTGCTGACAGAGGAGCTGCACACCCCGGGCACGTGGGGACACATCACGGCGCAGATTGGGATGTTCAGGTATGTGGTGAGGTCTTGTCCATCGTGTAGGCTGACGCGGGTGCAGCTTCACCGGGCTGGACGCGGTGCAGTGTGCGGGGCTGATGGAGGACTGTCACGTGTACATGACCACGAACGGGCGGATTTCCATGGCCGGACTGAACACGGACAATGTGCGTTACTTTGCCACGTGCATGGACAAGGTCGTGCGTGCGAGGATCATGTGACCGTAGATAGAAGTGTGACAGTGGTCACAGAATGACAAATGATGAGTCATCAGTGACGTCAGGAGTGCGCCTTGTGGCCGATGACATCACCGCCCCTTCTGGACCGCGCCTCCGGAATGCGCCGCCACGTCCGCCGTCCGTGTCTTCACTCGGAACGCCCTTGGAGACCGATCACCCGCCCGTCGTCGCCGTCGCCGTCGTCCACGTTCCCGGGAGACCCTCCGTCGCTGTCCGCCGCCTCAGTAATGTGTCCTCCCAGACGGGCTGATACTTGAACTTGCTGTCACCGCCCACCCTCCGCGTGTCTCTCATACTCCCCCCGCCCTACTCCTCCCCGAGACCCTCTTTCTTTTCCCTTATTATTATATAGAAAGACCAAAGTCCGTCTCTCCTCTTTCTCTCCTTTCTATCTCACAATGGGCCATCTAGTGTCTCTCGTCCACTTCCAGCACGCCCCACCTGACGATCCTCAAAGCACCCTCGCCTCCCCGAGACCTTCCGCCGCTCCTTCGCACATAAACTTAATCTCCCCCGAAGCGCTGTGCGCCTTTGGACCCTCTCCCCATCCCTCTCCGTACCCGCGTGACAATCCATTCGATTCACCCACCTCCTCTCCCCCACTCCCCTTCTACACCGCACCCTCCACCCCCGTGACGTCTCCTCAGCAAGAAGACCCTCCACAGGAGGCCCCTTCAGCCTCCATACAACAAGTAGTCGCTATCTCCCCGCCCCCGTCTCCCCCACTCACCAGCCCCCGTCTTCAGCCTCTGCCCTCCCCTTGCGATATCGAAACGATACCGTCCGCAGATGCACTCGTCGCTTCCGACCTTGCGTTGGACTTTACATTAGACGACGAAGGCCTGAGCGCCCTCGAGAAAATATACCTCTTCTCTCGTAGCAGATCCGCCCATCACCGGTACGCACACGCACATCTCCTTCACATGCATACACCTCATACCAACACAGCGTCTTCATCTCACGTGCCCTTCCCTCATTCCTCGCCAATGTGGCACCTCATGAGGCGGCAGAGTACGTCTTGCCCCTCATCCCCAGCTTAGCCATGGACGAAGGTACCCCCCACACACCCCTCCCAGATGTCCCTCTCACATCACACTCAGATGAAGCCGTCAAGGAAGCACTCGCATCCGGACTCGTCGACATCCTCTGGTGGTTTCTGACGGTATCTGATTGTGTTTGCGCCCTTGCGCTTCTCTAGCTGATGTATGAACTAGCATTGTCTTCTTGTGGAAGAACCCTCAGATCCGGGGACCATGCCCATCCCACGACAACTGAACGGCAATGACCCAACCCTGATATCCGTTCAGGCTTTCACCCCCATTCTTGGAACACTTCTCCTCAGCCCAAACGACATGGTCAGTGGTCCCGCTAGAGGCGCCGTCGTCGATTTGCTCTCCCGCATTCGAGAAGCAGATGACACAGAACAGTCGGGGTCAATCAATCCCCAACCGCCCGAAAATGGCTATGGACTGTTTGACCAAATGCAAAGACAGGTGTTTGAAGATGAGCTCATACAACAGCTCATCATCGGAATCGGTCGCTTGGATGCACCCGTCGAAGACGAGGACATTGCGGAGGTATGGTATGACGCGACCGCACGCACACCTGCCGGAGAACTCCCAGATGGTTTACATCGTACATCAAGCCTCTCGACAGGCGATTCTGCCTCTGTGAATCCATATTTTCCTCACCCTGCATCACTTACTGCCACCACACCCGCCTCCGATGATTACCCGTCATCCCCGTTCAGTGCGTCCCCATTCCCGCTTACACCTGAGCTCTCACATGGTGATCCTTCGCCCACGGTCGGCATAGCACTCCGATCTGAGGCAGCGTGCATAGGGATGCTACCTACCACGGAATTGCGCGCGGATATCGACACTCACCTCCCAAACGGAATGCACCCATCAGATCACCGATCCACGCGGCAAGAAGACAGTGAAGCAGATGAAGATCTTGACCCTGGGGAGCAAGCAGCTGTGGGGCGGTTGTCTAGTATGAGTTTAATAGCTGCCGTAGCAGCAGGCGGTATGTTGTACACGAGATACTTTACTTACTCCTAATCGAACACCATCCGGCGGTCAGGTTCGCTCCGGTTGGATGTCCAGCGCGCCTTTGTGCGAGAAGTTGAGCGGGCCAGCAGGGATCCAGTACACTGGGTGAGACGCGAGGCTTGCTTTGCCCTCGGCGCCCTCGCCAAAGTAATACCGGAAGAATTCGTTGTATCAGCACTCGTACGTGTTACTAATGTCCACATTTTAGTGAACGCATCCAAATTTTCTTTAGCTACCCCTGTTCGAAATGCTCCGCACAGACATGATCTGGCACGTTCGTCATTCCTCCCTATTTGCACTTCCAGCCATGCTTTCCCGTCTCACCCCCGCCTTGCGGCGCTCTCTCGCTCTTTCGACCATTATCCCACTCTCGCGGGACGAATCCCCCGCTGTTCGTTCCGGAGTGCTCGAAGCTCTCGGCGAGCTCTTGTATTCCTTCCGCGCAGACGAATCCGGTCCACCAGATGAACTCCTTTCGCTGTTTCTCGGACGTCAAGAAGGCTATCCGATTCCTAGGACCACAGCTCTTGATCTCCCAATCCCACTTCCCTTTGGTAAGGCACTTTAATTGATCACCTCTGCCGGGTCTGATAGTTCACGCAAGCACCGTCTAAATTAGATTTATTTTATGACGATCCTGTTCGCCCTTTAGCATGTGCGTTCAACTATCCCGCTGTCGCGCTTACATTAGGTCGGGCCCGATGGGGAGAGCTGCGCTCCTTCTATCTTACCCTATCTCAGAATAGGTCAGTCAAAGTTCGAAAGACCTTGGCGGCGAGTCTCGGTGAGCTGGCAAGGGTCGTCGGCCCGGAGAACGCCCGACGCGACCTTGTCGATGTATGGTGGGACGCCATGCGATGTGTAGAGGATAGCGACATACGGTTGAAGGCCATCGAAGCACTTCCTCTCCTCGTCGGTGCGTTGGGTGAAGGAGAAGCGAGGGATAGTATCTTTGCTGGTTTGATCAAAATATGGGAAGAGGGGTGGTTACATAGCTGGAGGGCCAGAGAGGGCATCATCAAAATCATTCCAGACCTTGCCGGCGCACCAGCGTATCCAAACTGCATTCATCGAATCCTTGCATGGGGCCTGGAAGACGACTTTGGTGCGGTTCGAGAGGTGTCGATATCCGTGGTGAGCAAGTCTGACCAACTGTATTTCACCACCTGAATGGTCCAGGTCACCCATATGCAACGAGAACTCGGACCTTGGAAGAGTGTCCTCGATCGACTGCGGCACGATATCCTGCAACTGGCTTACGCTTCTTCATTCCGGAAGCGGATGACGTACGTAACCTGCCTGGTGAATCCGTCGTTGCTCAGAACGGCGTATCAGATACGTTGCCTGCCAACAAGCATTGGCCTCGTCTTGTCAAGTGGACAGCTACTTGGGAGACCGAAAAAACTGGCAAGCTCTCGAGCAACTCGCCGGTGACAGTATCATTGGTATCCGAATTGGTGTTGCTCGTCTTATTGGCTATCTTTTTGGTTCGTATAAGTTGCCAAAATGACGCTGGTGTACTCACTTGGACAATTCAGACAAAAGTTTGACTCACAATCTACAGCCGGTGATTGCTCTAGCGGACCGATTGCGCGCGGACTGCTCTGCGGAGGTAAGATCCTATGTGCCATCTCCCGTGGATCAACCGACCTATTGGGATCGTCCTGGGCCATCTCAAATATTCTCCCGCCCGCCGCCCATGATACACGGAGCCCCTGTCGCCTCCGGTGGACGAGACCAGACTTGACTTGTACATTGGGACTTTCCACTTGCTGGCAGGTCCATGCTGTCATGCGTAATACATTATTGCCAAGAATGTCTTGACTTTGATATATTTATTATTACTCACACAATCCTACTGATATGATAGCGTTGTACCGTCGTCCCCACGTTTTACGTATATATATAGCACAGATTAAGCGTTGACACGGGGGTGATATATACCTGTTGTGCCTTTACATATTTACCTTATGTGCGTTCCCATGCACAGCCCTGTAAGTCGGGTATCGTCCATCAAGTTGTCCATCTTTCTGTGTTCTATCAAGGCAGAGCTGGCTCTTTGCAGGTACCTACACCACCCCGCTCTGCGGCATTTGTTCTTTTAGCTTCTGAGCGGTGCGGCGGGACTGAAATTTGGCCATGAACTGTTTCCTTGTTACCCGTTACGCCGTTTTTGGTATGTGTCTCCTTTCCACTCGGCCCTGCTGAGCTGGCACTATTGATTTTTGAAAGGTCTGTTCACAATATGTAATGCGGCCACATGCAGTGCTGCCGCTTGGAACTCCAGTCTCGTTCATCGTGCTCAATTGTGTGAGCGGTCACCGCTCTGATTGCACCAGTCACTAGACTTGACCTGTCCTTCAGTTCAGGTTGATATCTATGTCATCTCCCTAGGTGCATTTTCGCTTGCCACCGTATTTACCCTGTGCGTCCTTGGTCACAGCGAGGTGCATTTCTCGGCTCACAGGATCCCAGGGTCTTCATTGAATTGTTGTGTATCAACACAATCACAACCTGCGTGTGGTTTGAGTGTGGATGGATTACCCTTTTTTGCATTATGCAGCTTGGTCCGCCTTCCGTCGCTCCATTCATTCGTAGGCTCATGGTATTCCGGTAGCTGCTGGCGTCGCTTTGATTGCAACTGAGCCCAGCCCATCACATTCAGACCAAGGTCTGTCGCCCACTCCAGCTCCCGATATGATCTAACCTCTTTTGAGATTAGCTACTGGACTCTCAGATGCCGGTTACCCTTCGAAAAGCATGCTCCTTGCGTTTACTTGGGTGTGTGCTATCACACGTCAGTCCTATCATGCATGCAGCGCGAGTCATTCATTGACGTGGATTGTAGTGCTTATCTATCTTCTTACTCTCATATCCATGTCTTGTCACTGCGAGGACCCAAGGATCTGGAGTTCTGATATTCGTGCCCTTCGTCCAAGAGCTTTGTCACAAGGTCCATTGAATGCATCTAATTCACCCTCGACGACTCGATTCAAAAACCAGGCCGGTGTGGAGATCCATGCCCCCAAACCTAGGCGTCTTCCGATCCAGGCCTTTCATTGTCGCGGGGGTCTCAGCTCCGAGCATGATATTGAGCCCTTTTGCGCTGAGTCTGTGGGACTAAGGCAGATGGACGTCCCCTATTCATTGAACCTCCCCGAGGCCATCCCGCTTTCTCCCTTGGCATTCGTTCCAGCCACATCGTCGCTCGCGAAACCTATTCCCGCATTGCCCAGAGACAGGGGGGATATGCGTTCATTGTCGCTGAGCCAGTTCGACCCACCACGAATGCCTGTCCCGTTGGCTGTATATTCAGGCCCGGGTACTCCCCCGCCTGAATCTGTGCCACACAAAAGCCACACTCCGCTCGGTGAGTGGCCACGACAGGACGTTATGCAGCTGCCTGTCAAGCCCAGGCCCAGGCCACCGTTGTCAGGCGGTCATGAATGCCCTACCGCTGGCACGACTACACAGCCTCATCCAAAGCGACCTTCAGGTCCCAGGTTAAGGGTATCTCCCGCGGGGAGTAGGTATCGGCCGGAGCCATTAGATCTATCTGGTATCAGTAATTATAGAACTGGACACCAGCGAATTTGAATGTTATTGCCAGTTGAGTGGTCTTGCGGTTGACTGCGCAGTAAGGACTATGATCGACGTGCAGTCACGCATTCTATTTGTTGCTCGCGCGTGCACATGAACCCAATTTGACACCGGTTGGCTGAGTCTGCCATCATCGTCGGTCATGATGGAGAACCCACACGCTGAGCGCCAAGCAGTTCTGCTTGAGAGAATTCTCAAGAACGCCGTGTGTAATCTTGGTCTCTTCTCCTGCTTGGCTGATGCCCCTCCGCAGTCTGCGTGCACAGAGATGATCCTGGAGCTAAACCACTGTGTCGAAGTACGTCCTCGTTGCATCAAGCCGTGCTCAGGCCTTCTTACCGATACTCCCGATGGTGATCAGGAGATCCTGCGAGCCAATGCCTCTGTCAAGGTCGCAGCCGACTTGGCAACCAAATACAGAAAAAACGTGCAGTACAACTTGGAAGCGACGAAGCAGGAGTTCCAGTCTTGAAACGATTGTACATCTTTTTCGATGTGCTTGCACCGTGTATCTGCGCAGGGGAATTGTAGTTACACCTGCGAGTGTGAGCGGCGGCGCAGTCCATGTTGTATTGAACGTGTTTATTTTACTGAACGAGGCGTTTATTGTCGCCCACTGCTACGCCAAATGACCTTCCTTTTCTGGACAATGTTGTCTTCAACTGCTATTGTTCGTCCTACATGATTCGGCGCGCGTTATTGTTCTTATTCTTCCCTGTCCACGCGCCCATAGCCGCGTACGGACAATCACCGATACCTACTTATTGACAGCCCATTCCTGTTCGAGCTTGTGCGTGTCTGGTACACTGACTACTCTAATCACTCACTAGAAGCTGGCCGTCTAATCTCTTCAAATCCCCCTCTCGTTAATCTGCTGGTTGTCACATCTTGCCTTTGTCTACATAGAGAGTGGTTTTTTACGAACATCAAGCCTACAACGGTCACTGGACGCGATGCCAAACGCCTTTCTTGTCATCCGGGCCGTCTTCTTCAGTGAGCGAACAGTGTATCCCTCGCGCTAAAGGCTAATGTATACAAAGTGCTCCTCACGTATTTCCACGTCCTCGTCCTCTTATTTGCGTCGTGGAACATCGCGGCAGCCAAGTCTTCCGGAATGTCGGGTGATTAGCCTCGTCTACGAGATCATCTGGATGCTGACACGACTTGCTTTCCAGCGCCAGGCGCGTCCGTGTTCCTCCTGATCAGTTCTGTATCCATCATCGTGCTCGTGCCTGTGTGCGTCATTATCAAGCTTGTTTGACAAGCGTATTGAAGGATCCTTGATGATCAGAGCGTCTTTTGCTAAATTAATCTGTGCGAGGGAACGGCCTGCACATGTGAGGGTCGAGTGTGCCTGGACAGCGTTCATGAGTGTCTTCCAGCTCGGTCCGTCCTGTTTTCAGTTCTGGTTATCATGACTAATGAGGACTGTAGCTGCCAGCATTGATGTGACGGTGAACGGCCCAGTGGCGCACTGCCAGATGCACTGTAAGTCGCGTGAATATGGCCATCAAGCTGCCACTCATCCGGTCTTGTTAGCACCATGGGCGATATGTGCATCATCTTCTCTATTGGCTCAGGTCAGCTGGCTGGTCACGCTCATCAGTACGTCCTATCACGAACCCGACCGGATCATGCTCACGCCTCTATCCAGTCTTTGCCTATTGTCTCACGATCTTTGTTGCCTCCATTACTCACGCCGCATCCGTTCCAGACATATGGGTCACGCCTGTACCTCATGTTCCGTGGTTCCGTCCGCAGACTGAGCTGTCAGTCCCCGTGGGTACTTCACACACGCAAGAACACGCCAAGACAACGTCGTCATCGTCATCTCTGAGTGAGGCCTCCTGCCCCGTCTCGAAATATATTGCAGAACGATGGGAAAAGTTGTCCCATGTCGAGCGTCAGTCCGTTGATTCCACGCGACCTGCGTGGGCCCGTCTCCAGGCAGCTCGCCGTGGCATCGACAATCCATTCATGAAGCCGATACCTAAACGCAAGGAGCCGCCCATGGTCCTGGCCCTCCCGCCGAGGACCTATTCGAGACAAGTCGTGGTGCCAAGGGATTCTCATGCTGCAGAGGTCAGCAACTGGACGGGGACGACGAGGACGTGTTCTTCGGGCTCGACTCTGACAGCACCCACGTCTACTGTGTTCCCATGGGAGACCACTGATCCGGACCTTCCTATTCCGCGTCCTATTCCGTCCGAGTGGGTACGTGCAGACACTGTCAAGGGACTCACTGTCCACAAGAAATTGGTCCCTTCATAATGTCTTGTCTCATCTGGTAGGCTGGGCCGGCCGAGGTACCCCAAGGCATGAGAGCATTGTAGCACTTTTGGATCATCTGTATCGCTAGTCGCTTGTTAATGTCGAAGCGTGTAGGATAGACACAATAAGCAGTCACTCATCCATATCCAAGTTGATTGATTCAGAACGAAAGAGAGCAAGTACCGACAGCAAAAAGACAAGGTTGTGGGTTATATATCCGTGATCTACTGATCCCCCAGGCTCACAGCTCAGAGCCTTCAGAACCTCCGGTCTCCAGCCATACCACACGGGCTCGAAGTTTGCGATTCTCTTCACGGGCTTTCGCAAGCGCTGCTGTGCTACCTTCGAGTTGCCGTTTAGTCTGTTCGAGTTCCTCGAAAACCTGTTCCTCGATTTCGCCCGCTCCAACGGTGATTCCTTGCTCGACTGTTAGCCGATGGTCAACCAGAGGGGGAAATTTATATATCTCACCTCCGACAAGCTTGACGAGCCGCCATAGACGGAGGATGACGAGTAACCCGACAAATTCCCGTTCCCTGCCTTTCAGGACAACTTCAAGTACAAATGTAGTGACCACGATGATGGCGTCAAAGAGATGTAAAGGAGCGTGCGGAACACCGTAGAAAGGTAGATAGAATTGAATCCCCAAAGACCAAAGAGCGAGAGGTATTTCGAGCAAAAAGAACGTGGTGATAGCGAGGGATATGCTGGATAGGACTTCTAGCCAAATTGGCCCCTCTGGTCCTTCTGGAGTTGCACAGCTGTCGACAAGGAAACCATATGCGATGTCTGCAATAACACAGCTTGCATCAATGGCAATCTAGAATGAAGGACATGTGAGTTCAGGGGCTAGGTGAAGCGAAGACGTATTTGTAGCCGCACCAATATCAGGATGAATGTATGTAAACGTCGGGATTCAAGAAAACACCCGACGGCCTCGCGCCAGGTGGAACAGGTACCGCCATCCCTGGATCTGGTATTGTCGTAGGAGATTGGGAGCAGCGGCTGTCGCTCAGCTGTGTCCTCGTCAAGAGACATGGTGGTTGTTGGTCAAGCTGCTTTTGCAATGTATAGTCACGATCACGTGGTACCAGGACTGTACTCGGCTGAACAACACGCGTTCTCTGCACCGGACGATGGCGTCCTCTGTTCTGCGTGTTGGCCTCCGACCGCGCATTGCCCAGCCAGCCACGCCCTTGCGATCGTCTATCATCGGGGTGTCAAAGCGACATGTCATTCACTCGGCGAACGTGGCATGTGTCCGTACGCGAATAACTCTACGACACGCACGGTACACTCTGCCTTTGTTCTTGACGGCGGGTGGCATCGCAGGTGCTGCTCTTGGACTCGCGTCCTTGACACCCCCGACCACGCTTCATTGCGACGGCGAGTGCAGTCCGTGGATGATCCTTACCCCTGAGTGTTGACAGTGTCCATCTCAAGATGCACCACCTGCCCAACCTCTCCCCCCACTTCCAAAATCGTCCGTGAACATGTACGAGCTAACATTTGGCACCGTCTGTGGCCTCTGCGCCGGCGTATTCATCAAGAAGAGCGCACGCATGGTCGCTTTCTTCTTCGGTGGACTGTTTGTCGTTCTTCGAGTAAGCCAGCTCCCGCTTCTGTCACCGATGCGCTCACTGTGCTCTCAAGTACCTCGGTTCCGTTTCTCTCGTCAAGGTGGATTGGGCACAGATGGCATCTCGATTCGAAAACTTGTTTTACACGACGGACGCATTCGGAAACAAGAAACCTCCGACTTTGTCGTCGATATGGAGATGGGTCGTGGATTTCTTGACGGCTGATTTCCAGCCGAGAGCGTCATTCTTGGCGGGGTTGACATTGGGACTCCGGGTTGGCTGAGGGGAACGGCTTGGGGTGACTGGGTTGATTAGGCTGTTTTGTACGGTACGAATGCTAATATGCACCCGATACGATCACCTTCCAAATTTGGAAGGATGGAAAAACCGGTCCAAGTTGTGGCCATCGTCCAGATCAACCTCATGGGAGGTAGAAGAGCAAAATACAAGCAGGGTCCACCAGCACCCCTCCCTGATCCTGGAACCCGTCCATCACCCAAAAAAAATGGAAAACGCAAGGCGGATGTCGAGGTCGATGTCGAGCCCGAAGCACCTACCCCTCCGAGGGCCGCAAAACGTGCCAGGGAGGCCAAAAAGCCCTTGATACAGTCAGACGGATCGTCTGATACGTCGCGAGAGGCATCTCCCGAGACAGATGCGTCCACCTCGAAGCCAAACGAGCTGTGGTCGTCATCGGACGACGATTCTGGTGAGGAGAACGAGCGTGTTACAATGAGAAACATGGAAAAACTCTCGCGTGCATTGGATGCCGAGGCTGCCCGCGAGGCCGAACTTGACATGGAGGAGATGCAGAACGCCGCTTTAGCAGAGGATGAGGACGAGGGCGCAGATTTGGAAGACGAAGAAGAACAAGGGGACGAGGAGCCATTCCGCTTACCGACTGCTGAGGAGAGAGCAGAAGAAAAGAAGGGTGTATCTGACGTGCAGGTCGTACAGCGTCGAATGCGATATTGCGTCAGGGTACTCCGTAATTTTAAAAAACTCGCGGAGAAGGACAGGTCTGTCATCTCCAACGGTGGTATTGTAACGAGCTGACCTGTGTTCTCAGATCACGATCAGAGTATGTAGAGCAACTTCTTTCAGACATTGCGAGTTATTACGGATACAACGATTTCTTGGTCGAAAAGTTGTTCCAGCTCTTCCCAGTAGCAGAGGTATGCCATCTTTCCTTCCCCTCCCATCGAGCGTTATCCAACATCGAAACAGGCTATCGAGTTTTTCGAGTCGAACGAAATCCCTCGACCGGTCACTATCCGCACAAATACCCTCAAGACGCGGAGACGAGATTTGGTTCAGGTACTCATCAACCGAGGTGTCAACCTTGAACCCGTCGGAAAATGGACAAACGTTGGGCTTCAAATATTTGAGAGCTCCGTGCCGATTGGTAAGGCGGTAAAATGATTCGTATGTTGACGTGTTCACCTGAGGCATCTTAAAGGTGCAACTCCCGAGTACCTCGCCGGACATTACATGCCTCAAGCAGCGTCTTCCTTTCTTCCTGTCATTGCTCTTGCCCCGCAACCTAATGAACGAGTTCTTGATATGGCCTCTGCCCCTGGAGGCAAGACGACTCACATCGCGGCCCTTCTTCAAAATACGGGTCATGTTTTTGCCAATGATGCAAACAAGGCTCGCACGAAAAGTCTTGCAGCAAACGTCCATCGCATGGGCTGCAAGAACGTGACAGTCTGCTCCTACGACGGAAGGGAGTTTCCCAGGGTCATGGGTGGGTTTGATCGGGTTCTCCTGGATGCACCATGTAGTGGCACTGGAGTTATCAGCAAAGATGCGAGCGTCAAGATCAACAAGGTGAATGCCAGTTGTCTCGGGCATTGAACGTTCGAACTAAACCGTGTTTCCAGTCTGAGCGCGATTTTCAGCTTTTATCCCATCTACAGAAGCAGCTGATCTTGTGTGCTATTGACAGCGTCTCCCCCGAGTCCAAGTCAGGCGGCTACCTTGTCTACTCTACTTGCTCCGTCACGGTCGATGAGAACGAGGCCGTTGTGAACTATGCTCTACGCAAGCGGCAGAATGTGAGACTCGTTGAGACCGGACTGGAATTTGGGCGCGAGGGTTTTGCAAAGTATCGCGGGAAGGTATTTGATCCATCACTGCGATTGACACGACGCTTCTACCCGCATGTGCACAACATGGACGGCTTCTTTGTTGCCAAGTTCAAGGTAGAGAAACGTTCAAAAGTTCAAACGGGAGGCAAGGTTGTAAGTGAACCCAGTGTCGAGTTGCCCACTGTGGAGGAGAACGTTGGGTTCGATTCGGAGGAAGACAAGCCGTTCATAGAAGGTTCGTGTATCGCCTTTGCCGAGTTCTACCTTTTGCCCATCTTTCCTCCTGTTATTAGAGGGAAAACGAAGACAGATGAAAGCAAAGGGTCTTCGGGTTCCTCCGCGGCGTGAGACCAAGTAGGGACAGAGAGAGGCACCATCTGTTTACTCTACCCAAAAACGACGTTACGCGTCTCCGCTAGCAGGTCTGGGTTGTTATCGGTGACAGCAACAGAGGGGTGTGTACGATGGCATTTGAATTGATGTGTGAGCCGGTCGCTTGCTACATATGTGGGGTGGACGCAATCAGGCGCCGGAGTCGTTCGAGCAGGTCCTGCCACTCATGAACGACTGAGCGCGCTGTCTATTGGGGCCCGTGATATCCGGTTCCGAAGGCCCAAAATGGGGGGGGCCGGCGGCGAAACCGGACTACAGGCTTGTGAAATTAGACGCCGGAGGGACGAGAGGATTGGCAGGACGATACGTTTCCAGGCAAGACCCGATGGAAATGTTAATTTTTTTTATAAGGATATAACCATGGCTACATATTGAAACCATAGCCTCAGCCTTCAATGGTGCCGGTGCTGTGCTACTGTACCAGTATACTACAAGTCGGTGTTTTAGGAGCCCCCAAACGTCGAGTCCGTGAGGTGGGTGGATACATGGACCCGGCTGTCGCGTGGAGGTGTCCTGGGAACGAACATGCGCGTCGTCGGTTGTCAGCCATGTCAGACGGTTGGACGGGCTTGGTGTCCTGGCAGGATAAGCGTTCTAGCTGGAGCGATCCTGAGTGTTCCGCAATCCTGACGGCGGACGAGACTGAGGAGGCACGACCCGGCTGAAATAATGACATTATTGGGTCAGATGACATGACGGTGATGGGGAGATGTCCACCGTGGGAGTCTCGTATCTCCCTTCACGCCGTCACACCGCACGAAGACGACGCCCGTCGCGTCACAGCACGAGAGTCACAATAATCATAGTCATAATAATATTCGGAATCATGAAAAAGAATATGAGTGTGACTCCTGTGGCAAGGAGAGAGATTAGAAATGTTTGAAATATCGCGATCGGCAAGTGGATGAATTAGACGATGACGTGATCCGGTGATACGAACCTTCCTTTGTGCAACCCGTCCTTTTTGGGGTCGGTTCGCGATCTGCCGACGCACGGACCATCACCGCGTCAGGAAACCCTCAACCACCTGCAGACGACGACGAGTTGGACGTCTCTCATCCCGCGCTCAATTTTGTGGCTATCCTGGCCGTCGTATACTCACCGTGGGGGTCTCCCTGTGCCAAGAGGAGACATCACGGGTGGGTTGACAACCCCCCGAAAATTAGGTTAGGTCTTTTGTTTGGCGCGTAAGCGGAGCCAAATAGGGATAAGAGGGGCGCGAATTTGTTCTTAACCGTATCTCTTCCTCTTTCTCCTACTTCTCTCTAGCCAACGGCCCTGCGCTGCGTAGCACGCTCCTCTCTCTCTTCTCATTTATACTTTTTGTCATGTTCGTCATCTTATCTCCATCTGCTGCGCTCACTCTTACTCTCCTCTCTAGCTCACTTTCGCATTTCTTGCAATAATGTCTGCTACCGACGCCCCCGTTGTTGCTCCCGTCGAGGAAGTTAAGGTTGTTGAGACACCCGCCGCCGAGCCTGCGCCTGCCACTGAGGCGCCTGCTGCAGAGGAGCCTGCTCCCGCCCCCGAAGCTGCTCCCGTACGTCCTCCTCTTCCCTCTCGCACGTCTCTCATTTTCTTTTTCTCGCAGGAGGCACCCAAGGAAGAGGAGCCAAAAGCTGCAGTGAGCGCTCTCCGCGCTTTT
>JBBPKT010000185.1:0-31715 GCA_038089395.1 Pulveroboletus frians
GCAGCCGCCTCTTGCACGTGAGTGCTCCCGTGGCGCAGCCCTAGATCGACGAGATAACGCCAATCTAGGACAGGCGATTGGTCTTGGGGTTTTTGCACTTCCTGCTGAGTAATACTGACAGCAATGAGACTGCAAGCTGCACTGAGCACTTGCTCACTCCGAGGTGCGAGGATGATATCTTTTGGGACTTGTCCGACAAGGCCAAAAATCTTGCACAGGGAGTTCTGATAAATAACTATCATGTCAGAACGGCTTGACCAACCTCTCGTCGATTATTGTCACCCTCCGGGCCAAATCGTTGTTGATAGGCGTCTGCGAGTTCCGCAAGCGCCAACATTGCACCATGAATATCCGTAGTATCCACCGAACGCAATAGCAGTGCCTACTCAGTCCGTGTGTAATATCACCAGCAGCTTGAGAGCCTTGACTTACCGATCGCGATACGCATGCCGGCCCTAGCAACGCGAGGTCGATCTCACATATTAGCCTCAAGGATTTGGCACCCAGCTGCCTCATCGCAACATCCCAGTGACGCAACGAAATCGAAATCAGGTGGTTGATGAGGCCCGATCGATATTCAATATGTCTGCCACAACGAAAATGGGAGAGCGGCGACACCCGACGGAAAGTCAACTTACTCAGCCACCTGGGGTGCCGCTGCGAGGAACGCATTGCGCCGTATGCTCACAGAATAAAAGTCCGTTTTACGGAGCACGTCGATACCATGAGCAAACAAACCCTGAACCCGCAGGAGAATGATGAGTGCCCGAATAGGTAGGAAGTGTAGCACGACGCACCATCCTCCCTACGTGCTCTTGAAACGCAGCACTCGCGGCTCTGCGAATGGATACATCGCGATCGAAAAGAGAAACAGAAACAAGGCTCTGTGCAAGGCTGACAGCATGCGGAGAAAGGCTGGGTACATCCAAAGCCCTTGCCAGGGCCCAGATGACGTAGGCTGCGGCGTCTCGCACATTGGAACCGATTGAATGTGCACCCTTACGAATGTCAAAGTAGAGGGCCTGTCGAGTGTTAAAATAAGCTTCTGCATCCTGTCGGGGCTTGCGTCCTCGCCTTGGATAACCAATCAAGCATTTGTGGCAACAACGATGGTTGCACGAGGCCTCGGCGTGCCATCTCGGCGGTTGCCAGACACGCACCATGCCACGTCGCCTCGGCAATAGATGGCATGTCGTAGATGGAAGCACCCGCAATGCTGTGTATGGAGAATAAATTTAATACCGTCTCAAGGACCTGCGCTGAGAAATCATCGGGAAGACGCTCCGCAAGCCTGCCAATACCTTTGGCTGCTGACCATCGAACCACAGTATCCTATCAAGTGGAGATGTCAACCAAGAGGCATAAAACAACGAAACCGAATTACCTTGTCTTGCAAGGAGCTCAAGAGCGCTTGTAAGATGATTTCAATTTCCTCAGGGATATCTGTGTCGTCATTGTCGTCATCTGTTTGAATCTTCCCCTGTGCATCCGTTTCTTCCAATACGCGAACTGATGAAACGTGTCAGGCCATATGTTCCGTGAGCACGAGGACAGACTAACCACTGATCTTGAAGCCCTTGGTTCTAGGAGGAATCAGCCGGAGGCCTACCCTGGATAATAGTTTCGTCCGGTATTTGCGAATCAAGGTGTCGCTCATCAGAGCCTCGCTCTTCCCTATGTTCTCTGACATTTCTAATAGTGTAAAAGTGACCGAGCGAGACTCCTCCAGAGCCCCAGACTTGATGAATCCACACAACACCTGCAAGACACCAATAGCCTGCCGTCATCAGGCTAGATAAATGATGACTAACTATGACGCACTCACCAATAGAAGTTGCGTCGCTTCCTGCAGAACAGAGATAGACCACGCAAGGAAGGCTGATAATTCTCGCTTGGTATCCTTTCTATTCTCATCTTAGCACTTTTTCAAAACTATATGGTAGAACTTACCGCATGTACAGCCGTGAAAGGAGCATTGCCGCACCATCCCGTTCCAAGCCTGCATGGCCTAGGTATCGCTTCCCGGTAGCTTCGAGTGCACTGACCGTTTGTCCTCTGAAACCAGGTTCGTCAAACTGTTCCAGATCGAACGGGATCCTGCATATGAGAGAGAGCCATAGTAGAACGACATAACGCAAGGGCCATTGAGACGGATGAGCAGCGGGCCCCGTGGGCAAACGAATAAAGTTGATGGCAATGGTCACATCTGCGATCTCGTGGGGGAAAAATCTGACTGCTCATTCTGAGGACAGTACTCATCGTAATGAAAATGAGTAAACCACTGACTGATGGTCTTGCATCCTCTAAATTTGATGTAATTATACAGCAAGTCAGCCAGACGTCCCACTCGAGTTGTGGAGGATGTGACAGGCAAGTCGGATGTACACGCCCTGGCATGTGTTCTTAGGCACTCTGCAGCGGGAATGACGAGGCCCTCGAGGTAAGGATCTAGAAGATAAGATTGTTCTTGGTACTCGGTCAACTGTTTGGCGTCCAATTGTTGACACTATGAGACATTGCCGACCAGCATACGTACTATCAGACTAAGCCTCCGTAAGACATCGAACTCGGTTCTATTCTCTTCGGGGGTGGGTTCGGCTGTCAAGTCGACCGCCAGCAATGTACTCTGGAGAGAAGAAAATTCACCGAGAGGTTCAAAGGACGCGAATGGCTTTTCTTTATCTGTAGTCTCGTCCGACATTATTAACACGAGTTGGGGTAAGAGTCAAGATTGGACTAAATCGGACATAGTACTTCCACCATCATATCCGCCAGCACAGCCATCGCCGAGAGTGACTACTTGCGCCATGTCTTTGTCTCAGCAAAACATTCGTGGTGTAAAGCGAAGGGGACCGGATGAGAAGGGATCGGAGGTACTTCAAACTCTAGGTTATCTCGCTCGCGATACTTACCATGAATATCAGCAAGAAGGCAGAGAGGCCGAGCTATGTCGAAAACTGGCACGTCTTTCGCATCGATTTCTTGGACAATCAATGTACCAATACTCCCCATTCTCAAGCACCACGCTCTCCGGGAGCTCCGTAAAGTTGTCAAAAAGGCAAGGAGCTTCGAGGTGCAAAAGACTCTGAAGAAACTCAAAGACGCCCGGTGAATACGTGCGAACTTGAGGTTGCAGAAATGAACCCTGACGTCTCTTGCAATCCAGGCGCAAGGATCCGGAGAGCAGCACGACAAAGGATCTAGGGGCTCAGTTGGAGATGCTAAAGGTGGGCGGAATGAACACTTCGGTGCCATTGCTATACCTCAGAATTTAACACCCGAGCCGTAGCATCTCAGCTACGATCAACTGGCACACTCGGCGCTCATGACCAAACTCAAGAAAGACAAGGCGCTTTCCGCAAACCCATTGATACAAGTTATTTCGGTAGAACTGTCCTCAGATCTCGTTTCTCCCGGAGCACCAGGGACCCCGACCGCTAAAGTACAAAGCCGCATACTGAGCTCCAAACTTCTCGCATCAGAGGTCGCGTCGACTGTAGAGACTCTACGAACGTTCTTGCATCCTTTCGTGGGATTGGAAGGCATTGAAACAGCCACGGACAACCCTTACGCATCACCAATTATTTCGAAGAAGAGGAAGGTGGGAGCTGGTCATGAGAAAGAGGTGCCCTCATCCAACGACAATTTCATGAGTGCCGACGACGACGGAAGCGATGGGGAATATGAAAACAAGAATGGCGATGACGCGATCGCGGAAATGGATCATGGTTGGGAGTCTGGTACGGTTGGCGCGTCATCACGGGCAGGTAGCCCAGCGGCAGGACTGGTAGATGACCGCGACTCCGGCTCCGACGACTCTAACGGCCGTAGCGGTGATGAAAGTGGCTTTGCTTCGGAGAATCCTCAGGGCAGTGAATCGCAACCCCACGGGTCTAAGGATCAATCTGAATTTCTCCCATCCCTTTCGGTTGGTTTCGCTCGAGGGGATTCGGACAGCGAATTTAGCGATGATGAAACCGGATCGGTCGGGGCAATTAAAAAGAATCGTCGTGGTCAACGGGCACGTAGAGCGTACGTGTATATCTTTAAATTACTCCCGGTTGTACAGTGTTCTAATTCTCTTCGCACTTAGGATATGGGAGAAAAAATTTGGGCGAAACGCCAATCACATCAAGAAACGCCAAGAGCAGGAGAGTGTGCACAGATCCAGGCGCAACCTCCCCGACTCTATCCGGGTTGATCGGCGATCCGGAAAGGCAAACTCATACCCGTGGTCCCATCGCACCCCGTCGCAGTCTCGTCCACTAATTCATAGCCACAAGCAAGTCCAAAGGCCGGTTCTGGCGGGGTCTAGAGGCGCCAATAACTCAGGATCGACCACAAGGCGCTCGGAAGGCACTGAACGTAGAGGGGATCGTCGGGAAAACCAGGGGGAACGACGGCTGCACCCGTCGTGGGAGGCCAAAAAGAAACAACGGGCAATTGGTATCATACCTTCACAGGGAACGAAGATCACGTTTTCTGAATCGTAGCCATATCTCGATATTGTTCTTACTGCCATGGCATTGTGGACACTTTTCCTATCTGAATTCGTACAAAGTTGTTCCTGGCAAACGACGAAGTACATGCATACGCACAAGGCGAAGTAAACAGATCAGAGGGTATCGCTTGTTAGATAAGAAAGCATGGCGTTGACTTGATTGCCAAGTCGAAGAGCACATAAACAGAACACGAGCATGTTAAAATGCCGAGTTCGTGGTTAAAATGGTCTACATCCTGCGGATAGCACAAGCGTGCTTTTTGTTCCCCTGTAACCTGCATGCCCGAGAGCACCACATTTCATCACAATGAGGACATCGTGGGAAATTTGTACCTGTTCTCATGCATGTGGAACATACCGTCCTGCAAGAAAGCTTTGAGCCCTCTTCGGCGGCTGCGAGAACAGGATGAAGTTTAGCTCCGTTGATATCGTCAGCCGATGGGGATAGAGGGGAGGTAGGGGATGCTAGATCCGTGGAGGGACTGGCGAGGCCAAAATCCGTTAACAAGGTACGGCTGATAGACGGGCTCTGTCTGAAGCTTGAGAGCGGTGAATCTGGAGGTGTATCACAACCACAGTCAGGACCACGCTGCTTGGCGCGGAGTTTGCGCGGGAGTGGGATATCGAGGCCGAGGTAAGACTGGAGTGAAAGAGCCGCGGGGATAGTGGTCGTGAAAGATCCGTAGACATTGGTGTAACCCTCGGTGGGATCGACGGGTGGAGAGGCCTGATATATTTTTGGATAGATAGAGGAGATGGAGCATTGAGATGTGGTGGAAGAACAGGATGTACTCCATGTGCGACTTCGGCGACGCATCCTGGAGACGATGGAGGTCTGGGTTGGGACAAGCAGGGAGGGGATGAACGGACGGACCTGAGATGCTCCGCCCGCAGGCTAAGGGAGGAAAAAAAAGAGGCGTGGATGGGGAGGATGAGAGCGTGCGACTGAATATATACCTGAGTGCACCGAGTATGCGCGGGTAGGGCGCTGTGAGATGTTAAGAAACGGGGCACACGACACTTTTTATGCCGGAACGAGAGCCCCATGTGCACACGGAGGCGTAATTGAAATAGGTTTGGGAAAACCCAAAACGGCGAAAGAAAGCTAACCGCAGAGGCCATACATGAAATTCTGCCATTGTCGTCGCAGGGATCAGTACGGAGGAGATTGAGGGCAGCTGAAACGTCAGAGGCTCGCTATGAGGAGGGTGGCATGGAAGACAAACAAGACAAAATATGGAGCGACGGGGCGAGTCCTGTGGGCCAGAGGCAGACGACGACCAACAGCTTGAGCGCATACAGTCACCCTCCGTATACGGCCAACATCCGCAGAGACCCGGCGTCGTCCATCCTTCGTTCATTACGCCTCCCCGAACATCCCATTTAGCACAACTTTTTACGTCTTAACGAGGCATGGTGAGCCCATCGCTATCCACATTTGCCGCATCTCTCCCATTCACGCTGGCTTGCGATGTTGCTTCCAGGGCCAGACACTCTCATCGCCCGGTCAGTATCACCCCCTCACCCCCGCCTACCCCTCGTCTTCCCGTTCATTTTCACTTATCAGCCTTTCAGCCACCGAAAAGAAATCCGAGGTTGGTGAAGATGATCGCTTACTCTTCGCAGTATCAGAAATGCAGGGATGGAGAATCAGTCCGTCTATCCCATCTTTCCTCCCTTTTTACTCACCGATGTCTCCTCTCATCCAGCCATGGAGGATGCTCACGCCGCTATGCTGACCTTGGAAGATGGCACGGGGGAAAAGAACGCTTTCTTTGGTGTTTACGATGGTCATGGCGGTACATCTTTCTACTCTCTTTCGTCTTCACGCTCACTCCTCACGCATAGGCAGTACCGTTGCTAAGTTTGCTGGGAAAAACCTCCATAAGCGTCTTCTTGCAGAAGAAGCATATCGTGAGAGGCGTTACGACGAGGCGATGAAAAGGGCGTTTCTAGGAACCGACGAAGATCTTCTGGCCGGTACGCCCTCTCCTCATCGTCAAGGATCGTTATTTAACATCAGCTCTTCAAGATCCGGCCCACACCCGCGATCCATCCGGATGCACGGCCGTCGCTGCCCTCTTAACTCACGATTCGAAAATTTACGTCGTACGTTGTCGTCCCGATTGTCCGTCATACTTACTCTGGACATCTTTCAGGCCAACGCAGGTGACTCACGGTCGGTCATCAGTGTCAAAGGGGAAGTCAAGCCGCTGAGTTTCGATCATAAGCCTTCTAACGACAGTACGTTCTATTCTTCTCTCTCTTTCTTCTCTTTCACCAACCCTCATCCGCAGCCGAACGTGCCCGCATCGTTGGCGCAGGCGGGTATATTGAATATGGGCGTGTAAATGGTGCGTATTCTGAACCTTCCTTGGTTGTTTCGTTTGCACAAGGCATCCCAAGGAAACCTCGCCTTGTCAAGAGCCTTGGGCGACTTCGAGTTCAAGAAAAATTATTCCCTCATCCCCCAGAAGCAAGTCATCACCTCTGACCCCGACATCACTGTGCATGAAATAACGAGTGAAGACGAATTTCTTGTGCTGGCTTGTGATGGTCAGTCTGTTTCATATGTGACCATGGTATACTTCATGTTTATTCCGTTGCGACAGGTATCTGGGATTGTCTGACTTCTCAACAAGTCGTTGACTTTATCCGACTCAAAGTCTCCGAAGGGAAGGAGCTCAGCGAAATAAGCGAGGAAATTTGCGAACACTGCCTTGCTCCGGATACATCTTCGGGGACCGGTATCGGTTGCGATAACATGACAGTCCTCATTGTTGCGATCCTCAATGGAAGGACGAAGCAGGAGTGGTACGATTGGATTACTGATCGCGTAAAAACTGGCTTTGGCTTTAGCACCCCCAACACCATCCCGCAAATCTATTCCCCCGCTCGGCTCATGGCATACAAGGCGAGGCGAGAGGCCCAGGAGGAGCGCGAGCGACTACGGGGCCAACGGGGCGAAGATCTCAACTCACCACCATCATTATTCGGGTCTGCCGCACTCTCAGGTTTCGCTCGCGTCTTGGGGAGCACAGGTGGCATCTCCTTCAGTCCAAGTACTGGGATAGTGGCTGACGGCGGGGCCCGGCTCATGTTCGCCACTACCGACGATGAAGAGGAAAGCGGTGATGAAATGGAGACAGAGCATGGTCGGTCGTTCTTCGGCGGATCCTTTGGTCTTGGACGACCGATGGATCCTACAGCATCCTTGCGAGACCGTTTGGCCGCATATGAGAAAGACATGAGGGATGGCCTTGATGATGGGCTGGATGGAAACATTGTTTCCGACTCTCGACTGGTGGAGATTGACGACGAAGATGTTGACGGCCCGTTTAGCGAAACTAACGGTGACATACCCAAACCTCCACCCGGTTCAATGTTCGATCGAGAAGTGCAGTTTTTATCATCCGAGGTTTATTCTGCTCCGCAGCACAAGTTGAACGGTGACGCTACACCGGTTCAGCAACTACGGTCTCAACCATTGGGAGATGAACCTGATCCAGTAATCAAAGCCGAGGGATTCATGGACAGCAGTGAAGATCCGCTGGGGTCGAGTCAATACATGACTTGATCGTGCCTCCGGCATCCTTTCCTCCGCCCCTCCGCCTAATTCTGTCCCGTATGTGATGCATGGCCTGACGTTGGTCGTTTCGGGTCATGCCTTGGCTCCAGTGCGCTTTTTCAATATCTATTGATTTTGTACTCGTCGCTGTCATCACCAATCGATTTCTGAGTCTTTCTAGCTTCAGCTGTAGCATCTGTAGCAAATGATCGTTCATGACTACCCTCATAATGGTCACGATTCCCTTCATTCCGACGTTCGGAACTCGGTAACATACATCTTATACTTACAGGTTGTACACTGTACTAGTGGTTCACATATAACTGCTTGAAAACTCCCCCTCCGTTCAGACTCAACGAACACTACGCAGGATAACAAGCTCATTTTCGCAAAGGCATATGATCCTATGTCCTGACTCGCTGCCTGAGGTGAGGGCGCCGATTCCGAGGAGCGAACCCGCATGGCCCTGTCCAACAGACAGCACACTCTGCTTCGCCCACAACTCTGTCGGACTAGAACTGCGATATATGTAGACATTGCCTCCCCGGTCTTGCGTCCCATTTTCAAACGCAAAGATCATGTCGGGCGCGTGATATGTGAACCGAGTGTCGCGTTTTGAGGCCAGAACAAAGGCAAGGGCAGAGAAAGTGTTTTCGTGTCTCCACTCGGGCAAATTGGTTGGGTCATCGGAAAGCACGTGCCGCGTGCCGTCGAGCCCGCTTTTGACCACCAAACTCAAGGGATCCATCTCAGTGCCCGGGAGAGGGGTGGAGAGGACGTTGAACACGGAATCTCGCAGGCTGGCAGACCAGGCTGGAGACGACCCGTCCTCGCTTACCCAAGTAACGAACGCGAGCTTCCCAACCAAAGAATCGACCTCCTCGTCCATCTCGCCTTGTGCAAGGGTAGGGAGCCCACGTCCGAGACCTAGACCGCTGGCATCTTCTCCTTCTCTCAAAGCCGCGGTGTATTTCTCCAATGCTTCACGGATGGCATAGAGTTCTGAGGGGTCGACTGTCTCCGGGACGTCAACTTCACCTGCTCCCGCACTCGACGTGCCAGAGTCGGCAAAGACGTGAGACCACTTGGTATTTTCGTTCTGCTTGTCTAGATGAACGGCGAGGATACCGAACTCGTGTTCACCCTCGCGGTCCCACGTCCAGAAGCTCGTCGATGGGCGAATACCATCCCAAAGTTGCTTTGCCGAGTAACGGGGAACAGTGAAACTCTCTACCGTAGAAGGTGACGTGACATGAACGGTCAATGTTTTTTGAGAGAAAGCAACCCTGATTTGGGATGTCGTAATGGTGGAAGGGAGGGGGAAGGCAACAGTGACATCGTCTGAAGTTTGGGTCCAGGAGTAAGGGTAGGGTTTAGTAGGTTGGGAGGGACCCTCGGCATCCAAATTTTCCTCTGGACGCGGAACCGGAGCAGTTTCGTCGGGAGATGGGTCATAGTGAGTTACATGGGGATCATTGATCCCATGATAAGGTGAGCTGCCGAGAAGAAAATATGCATTTCTCGAGTGATGATACGTGATTAGCATAGGCACGTCTTCCCCATGCCTGCGCCAGGCGATGTCAAGGGCTAGAGGCTGCAATTGCATTTCAAAAGGGAGGGCGAAGCGAGCAGCCCATACATCAAACTCGTGATGCCGCATAGGGTGTTTGGCTGGTGAGTCAGAGGTTGCAGCAGCATAGTGTCTGGAAGACAGCACTGCAACAGCGATAGTGTCAGAGATTCTGAATGCGCCGTGCACCAGGAACGGAATGAGCGACCCTGGTACAGCACTATCTTTGTCCACCAACTCGAAATTTGCAAGGAGAGTCGCAGGTCCGGCGATGGGAATGTCCAAGACATGCAAGCCTCCCCGTCCGTCACCGATGAAGACGACTCTTTCGTCTAGAAAAGCAGCAGAAGGGTACTCGGAATGTACCAAATCGACTTGCGGGGTAGCGACAGGTGTGGGGAGCCTGTACACAGCAGCAAAAGAAGGACCTGTGGCGGTCTACTCAGACGATATGGTCATGGCATAAGTAACATCAGGGATTGAAGAGCGATGTCTCACGTCTCCAGCATCGACCACGATCACCTGGTGATTTGCATCGACATATATACCTCTTCCCTTAGTCGGGGATTGGACGAAGTGATTATGGGTAATTCGGCTTTGTACCTCTCGGAATGTGAGAGGAGACTTGCCGTAGGAGGAGGCCTGAGTGATCTTATATGGGAGATCGTAGCGACGGACAACATCGTCCTGATCGAGGAGAAGGAGCCTGTACCCCTCGAACTTTGGATTTAGTAGGCTTCGAGTGGGTGTAAAGTCTGCCATTGGAGATACCGAAGAGTTTGAGTTGGACGTCTATGCCAAGCTTTCTACATGTGTAAATCAACAAGGAGCTAATCCAAGCCATCAGTAGTACCAACACAACAATTCGGGCTAACTCAGTAACGGCTTCATTCATATTGCAGTCTCCCTAGAGTACGTGACGCAAACTCCAATACGTCGTGGGTGGGTAGGTACGCTGATCAGCACATTGGTTAGTACAAGTTACTCATCATACGTTGAACAGTCGGCGAAGATAACTGTGAACGGACCACCTTTCGGCGGGTCGGGCAAATGCGTCTCAGAGATATATCTCATTCTTCGGCGCGGATTCCAAGAACACGTATAAACCCGTTCTCCAGGAGGAACCTATCCCCCCCAGTTAGAGGCACGCGCCTCTACGATTTCTCTCTTCGCACCTGTCAATAAACCACGGAACCCTCTCGCCTGTTATCTGTTTTGGCTCCTTCTGCCGGTACTCATGTATCTCTCCTGCGACTCTGGAGGATGAGTATCGGCAAGGATGGCCTGGGGATGAACAAGGAAATCTCATTCGAACTTTTAGATGGTTATTATAACATGGGCGGCAATCCCATCGACGCTGCCAACTTGTAGTGCGTGTTGATACTAAACAACCTCGCCAACTTACCAATTTATTCACACCAGTCAGGAAAGAACCCCGAGAAGTTCACAGGCGGATGGGCTGAATAGCGTGGAATACGCGACCAGCTGGTCATTGCCACAGAAGTAGTACTATCTTGCGATTGGAAGAGAGGATCGATATACTGGCAGGTTCATACACGTCAGTGTCGAAGCCAGCATGAAAAAAGCTGCGCGCCCCATACATGGATATCCTGCATGTTCATTTCTGGGATTTTGACACCAGCGTTGAAGTCATAAACAGGTTGCACACGCTGATCCAAGATTTTTTTTTTTGCTTGGTGAGGCCAAAGCGCTGGTACTTTCATATAAACCTCACACCCATCCGACTACTAGTGCGTTCCGGACTCCCTTGCGTAGATCGTGGTCAAGTGTAATCAATACGCTCGTGGTCACGGGAAAACCCTGTTCGTCATCCATCAAGGCGCATGGAATATCGTGTCGCGCGATTTTGAACGAGACGTCATCCCAATGGCATGCACAGAAGGTAAGTTCACATATCAGATATTTAAAAATACCCGACATGTGGAAATAACTTGGGCATGACTCTGGCCCCATGGAAGGTCCTAACCGCGGGGAAGCTTCGCACCGATGCCGAGGAAGACCGCAGACGCCAGACGGGTGAAAATGGTCGCACTTTACTCACTTCCGAATGGGAGCGCACACCGTTAGAAAGAGAAACGAGTTTTGCACTCGAGAGGGTGGCAAGGGAAGTAGGGACTCCGCACATCATGCGTCATAGCTGTGGCTATCGCGTATCTCATGCAAGAAGCCTGCCTTTCCTATCGTTGGCGGCCGCAAGGTCGAATGTCTTGAGGCCAACGCTGACGCGCTTAGGAGTATCCCCCAAGCCTGAATATATCAAGTTCTTGGAAAGTGTTATTCCCTTCGACATTGGAGTTCACCATTTCATCGCGGGGTGACGGAACAGATTATATCTTTACGATCAAAGCGGCCACCTACACAGAAATAGCTGTAGTCCCCATTAAACCCTCTGATTGGGCACTATCTCATCCACTGTGGCGTTGTGGTTTTTTTGCCACTGAGAATGTTTCAGGTTTTTCGCCAGGTTGTAATGAGCCATTACCCAATCAATTTTGACTTATTCCTGGCCCCAACGAGCACTTGTACAGACAATCCGATAGTATAGTTCGTTGGCTCTTTCTCTTCCTCGAGCAAACCACTAAGAGCGAGAGGTGAGAGAATTGAACTCGTTCTCCATCGGACGATTGCAGCCTACTCGAGTCCCTTCTGGGGGGAGCAATTTACCCTCTAAAAAGGGTTCGTGTATGTACGGTTCTTGATCCACATGCCATCGTACCCCCCAGTCGTGATGCATCTTTTCCATGGGAAATTAGCTGCTTGTTATGTATTTCGTAGCGTTCTGAATAAAGGTAGATTGCGTACCCGCCTTGATATCTGGCAGTCAACATCCCATGAGAGGCTACATTGCTGCCTTGATGTGCGTACTCGGAGCCACAATAACTAACATTACCACGCGCCGGTGATTTGTTGATCCTCCGACTTATTGGCCTGTTTGACATCGTCGAGAGGTAGAAGGTGTTCACACTCGGGGAGTATGCTCACTGGTCAGCAAGTGAGGAATTCGTCTCGGTCGTTGCTCATGCGAGGCGAAACTCGGGCAGCCAAAAAGGCTCGAGATCCAGTCAATCCATGATCATATCTGTGAGGTGCCCGTCTGTGAAGGTATCTGCTCACGGGGATTGACTGGCCAGACAAAGTTTTGTCAGTCTAAATCATGCGAACGAGCGAAATCGCACTTCCACATGCTTGAGACCACAGACTTGCATCGTACTATCTTTTATGCAGCCTCATCGCATTGTACAAGCCCTACTACCCACTAAACCGACTCGTCGTGCAGTATCACATACTCACGATTCGATAAGCCAAACTTGATGACTTTTCGACGAGGGCTCAGGATGAGAAAGGGGAAAAAACAGACAGGTAACCCACCATCTCCTGCCTTCAGCTCGTAAAATCTTGTAGTTGGTATGACTTTATCATTGACATGGGTAGTATTTGTAGACTCGAGGTCGATGATATACGGCCTTGCAAGGATGTCAATGGTATGGGAAAGCCTAGGTAAGGAGGACGAACTTGATAACTGTTGTCACACCACCCAATTCGTCTTTTTCTTGTACTTGACGGTCTGGAATTTAATGTACCCAATCAATAAAAGAGAAGAGAAACACTTCATAGTAACCTACGTTGGATGACTGCATGCTGCTTGGAACAAGAAGGGTGCTCGATGAATATATCGGCAACTGTGCGGTCCCTCCCTATTAAGTAGGCACTCTGTCGGTGAATGTGAAGGAGTTCTGTTGTAGAAAGTCAATGATCGCTATGCTTGTGCAAGAATACAAACTCGCCCGTTTGTTCGCTCCCCTTGAAAACATACAACCTCCATCCCAACGTCGGTTTTCTGGCCTCCGGGGGTTCATTGTATTTCAAAACGGTGCTTGTCCCATCAGCTGCCTTTACGGTATTTGTGGCAGCCGCGAGTAGTCCGGACGGATTAAAGTTTGGCTTAGCCTTGTCGACCGGACTCTTGGAACGAGTCTGAGAGTGAGAGCGATGCTTGGGTGAGGCAGAACGACGTGATCGTGTTGCACGCTCCTTACTGCTCTCGTAGTGTCGACGGTCGCTGTGTGTTTGATAGTCCCTATCCCTGTCACGGCCCCTTCTCGTATCACGGTCGCGGTCATCGTTGCTATCCAAGTCTCTATCTCCTCCCCTCCTCCTGTTATCGTGTTCGCGTCCGTAGCGCTGTCGATCTTCAGGGTAATTCCGTCTATCTCTTCTCCGTTCTCCATCTCGTCCTGGACTTGCTCTCCTCTGGCCGGCACCATGACGGTGGACGGGGTGCCCGTATTGATCTCCATTGTCGTCATACTTGCGTTTAAAGCTGTTATCCCTGCCGTAGTCGCGCGAGTATGTGGACATAGTAATCGATGGCTACCAGTGGTGGCCGGTGGTTAAGTCGTTGGCGTCGGCTTGGACTGTGGGAAACGACCCAGTTCACATCGACTAAACTGTAATACGGCTTGTATCTCAACGCAATGAAAAGAGAGTAAGCGACAACGAAACTGCCCTTCCTATCTACGAATAGGATCGTGTATAACAGTATTCACAAACAAGCTTCTCCAGGAAAACATCTGCCGAAACGCCGTGTTCGTGCAGTCCTTGGCGGCCCTGCGACCGGATACAGTCCTTGGTATTCACCTCCGTCTGCAAACGCAAGTTGAAACGGGTTGTAGGGGGTGTCGTAGAACGCCAGCGGAGTACTTGTGGGTGTCTTGACTTTGGTGATCATGGAGGACCCTTCGTCCAGTGCTCGTCCTCGCTCCGGTCGAGCCCGCGCAGGCGTCGGATCCGGAAACGCGTCCTGGGGGATTGACGCAGGAGAGATCCCGACCGTGCTTGGAAGGAGCTCATAGTCCCCATGCCAGTCTACTATCACCCGCATCACGCTCGATGCGCGTATCTTCTGGTCTTCGTTTGACACCACATAGGACTGGTCCCAAGGTGGAGGGGTGGGAAGATGCGGGCGCGAATGTGCAAAGGTATCGTTTAATACATGTGAGTGTCTGTCGGCGTCACCAAAACCGAGGAGGGCATGGAGGAACGTAAACAAACAGCAGGTGAACACGAGCAGGACGATTCTATCCCAGAGCTTTCGAGGAATGTGGCATGCATGGTACCTTGTACCTCGCTTTGGTACCCTTGAAAACGATCGTTTGGCCCGAGGCTTGAGAAGTCTAGTGTCTATTGCCACCGCTGACCTGGCAGACGACGTTCGCATGCTGACGTTGCAGGTGGGTTTCTGAGTTACTTACCTCTCTTAGACAGCCCCTCGTCGCTTATAGGTGTCGTCCGATGGCGGCAGAATTCCAGTCCTCCAAAGTTGCACCAGGCGGTTCTCGGACGAGGTGGATTCCCTACACTGGTTGTTCAACGTTGCACAGTGAATTCCTGGCAAGTTATTGGCATTTTCCCTACCGGGGCGGATACGTTGTGCCAAAGGTTATAAGGGCCCAAAGCCTATCCATAAACTGTTCCAGCCGTCACGCATAACTGTTACCGACTTTAAGCAGGGTCGAGTAAGGATGGGAATACTGATCATTCGAGGCGAAGCAGACTTCATAGACCTGTCTCCCCACAATGCCCCCACAGTAATCAGTACAACTCACGTCATCTTACTGATTCATAACTTGAAAGTGACGGCCGAATCCGCTCTACGTGCAGAGTATCTTGACGCCAGAGAGGTGTCTGATCAGTCATGTACGCTTCGATCAGTCCTCCAGACGTTGGTCTCTCAAGGTCCCCAAGTTCTGCCTTGCACACAATGAGGCTACCTTAGCGCTCTGGATTACGCGCTGTGATCCACGGTGATGGCACTGGAATACACTCAGTTGGCTGAGTGATCCAAGAACCCACAGGGGGCGTTCCATTACCCGTGCGGTACTGGCATACGATATTAATGTAAGCTCTATCGACAGCGAGACGGTTTTCTGCTGAAACAGTTAGTCTAAGGGCTTCGGGCGTGGGGAGACCCACTCCAACGTGTTATCATCGATCCTACGAGCTCCGAAGATCGCACCTCTCACAATAGGACAGACAATGAAGACTGGACCGGTAACACTTCCAGCACTGAAACGTTCCCACCGATGGCTATTACGTCGATGACCTGTCGGTATCGAACATCTCATCAACTGCGCCGCAGCGCTACCACTATGTGAACTTAATCTGCTTTTCCGTAGCGCGAGTAATCCACAAAGCGGTATTCCATAGCTACATTCAGTTCTTCACTCTCACCTTTTCCGATGCATGTGCAGTCTACTTTCCTCAACCACGGCCTGGACATACGTTACTTGAATGCACGTCGTTGGAAGCGATCACAAAGCTTACCAATAACGCCGCAGGCGGCTCTCCCACCTGCATTGCCAGTCTTGAGGCTGTCCTCATTTCCCCCTCTGCCAAGGTCATCCTCTCCCTATAGGGGAATGAGTGTGCGAACAGAAGGGTAGGAAGCTGAGAGTGCCCCTACCGCGTGGACAACCACGGCACGCCTAGAACCAGTCAGAGGTCTCTGTCAGTATTTACTGCTTTTCATCACGATCCAGACATACCCGATTATGCTCTTGGGACCGTTGAGAGAGATGACATCGTCCGTAAATGACAAGGTTGCCACCCCATACTCGTTGCTGGCGATGTTCCCAAGGTCGCCAACATGCCTTGTAGAGTCCGTTGGAGCACCGTGAACTTTGTTGAACGGGTTGAAATGGGAACCCGTAGAGAGACACCCGCCACTCAAGTCACCTAGTTCGCTAATATCGAGTTCAACGAACTGGTTTGCAAATGCGGATAAGTTGGTAGCCTACTGGATGTGGAAACCTCGAAGGACCAAAGGATCGAGGTTTTGGATGGTACCCGAAACTGTGACAGGGCCCCCCGTTGTCGATTGCTCGAACGTCACTGTGCCAGAGACAGGCGAGTCGCCTTCGAGCACAACCACTGCCTGTTGGTTGCTTCAAGGACTTCCATTGCTGCCTATCGGTTGTCGTCTCATACCTTTTGAACCTGGTCCACCTCAGGTCCCACGAGAAACAACTGGTACAAGGCAAATATGGCTATCGCGGTGAGCACGACGGTGACGAGTATCGGCTTGTTTGATTTTCTTAGCTCGCCGTAACGGTCCATGATGGAGCGCAGTAGAGCAGATCGCTGATTCCTGCGAGAACCAAGTCAAGGCGCAAGCTGTCGATATGATGACAGGCGGCAGCGCCCGAGCCATTTTTCGTGGGATCGCCGTCGCTCGAACGGGAGGCGGAGGAGTGTTGGATCTCCCAAGGGCCGACCTCGGGTGGGGTTCATCGGCTGTGTGTAGATGGTCAGAAGTACATGAACCTGACCTGACGTACAAGTTCACGTTACCCCTCGTAGCACATACGTTGGCGGGCACGCAACTTTGTCGGTCGACTGTAACTATACCGTTGTGCAATAAAAGTTTGCATGTCCCGCCGCACCGAGTTACTTGCTTTCGAGCGTGGACCAGAAAAGCCTCGATTGAACGGCAACGATAAACTACGCAAAAACGCCCTGCAAAATTTTGCTCATTCATGAAAGAAGACAATCCATGGAGAAACCTACGTTTGCCTGGACCGGCATTCGTACCAGGACCCGCAAGGAGTATAACATAGCAGGCAGAACAATAGATATCTATGTACAGAATGGTACCGTTCGAACTGATTCGAACGTAACAAGGAAGAATGCTATCGTATGGTGAAACGTTATGCAGAAGAGTAGACGCGCGAGTACCTATTCAAAGCCCTCCAGTGTGTTCACCATCAAAGAACGTGGGTTCATGTTGCTGTGTCCATACCAAAGTATGGAATAGTTGGGGCATCTCCTAGCATACTCTTGTAGTCGCTCTGGAAGCGACTATCAACGGGCCCGGAGGGTTCGAGAAATGAACGGAACAAAGTGAGAAGGAGTCTGGTTGGATACCGTGCTTAGAAAAATAGATACGTCGTGATAAACACGCCGAGCGCTATGATGATAACCACCTGCAGTGGTACACCGTCCTGGTGTATAATAGTGTTGCGATCCATCGTAGTCCCTGCCTCTGTCGCCCCATAGTACGTGCTTGTACCATCGTCGGAACTGGTTGTATATCTTCGTCGGAATTCAGATGGTGCAATGGACTCGAGTGCGACCGATTCTGGTGCTGTAGAGCTTGGGTCTGGCACTGCGGCCAGCAGTGCACGCAAGCGTTGTATCTCGGCTTGAGCATCAGTGAGCTTGAGTTCGAGTTCGCGACTGACTTGAATGGTCGGAGGGGAAGGTGGAGATGGAGAAGAAGGCGGTGATGGCTGGCGAACATTGACGTTTACAATGCCTACGCCCGGGCCACTTGTGGAACGTTGGAATTGGGGTGATTCCTCTCTCGAATCGTCACGATATAGATTATCTGGTTCTCGTACCCGAGGTGGTGTCACTGAATGCGGCAGGGGTGGTGGTGAAGACACCGGGGGAGGCACGGATTGCAGCACCCTTCCAGTGGCTTCGACCTGACGAGTGAGATGTGCGTTAAGTAGGACACTCCATCTTGGGTGACTCAAACATACTTCGAATCGTTTTGGGGGAGGCCCAGTTGTGGGTTCTTCCACATGACCCTCCTCTTCTTCTTCCTCGACGGTTTGACCCTCTGGTGGGAGATATACAACACGAAGCTTCTGCTGATGTACTTTCCATTCCTCGCTTGCACCACTGGGTACATTCCACTAGAAATGCTTGAGCTGGGACCCAATAGCGAATTGGAAGGCTCCTTACGATATCCTGAAGGTCTCTCGTTTCTTTCTCGGTTGTGATGAGGGTACTTTGAATGAGGAACTTGTCCTTGCATTTGGTGGACAACGGGGGCTCTTCCTTCATTGGTTGGAGCATTACTGAGATGGTGATGGTCAAGGGGTGTGAGAGACCATGTTACATGAGGCATACCTGACACCTCGACACTGTCACCAGGTTCGATTCTGCCCGAGTTGGGACGGACGCAATAGAGCTGGTAGATGTCTGAAAAATGCTGTGACCTGCACGGGAGATATACGGACCTTTGGTGCTGTTGTTTTGACTTTGAATGCGACCGGGGACGAATTCTGATTAGTGACCAGGAGGACTTTTTTGACGAGTTGGGTGAACGGTCCTGGGGAGAGATGAGCGACTATCGGGGGATGGGAGGGGCCAAGACAGACTGTTGAAACCCAATGCATTGTTTGGGGTGAGATGGACGGACATGTTGACGGGAGGAGGGAGAGGGGGATATCTGAGGGAGGGCGGCAACGTTTGACTTTTGAGCGGAGTTGGATCCCGACTTGGGTCTTTATGGCGAGGATCACACACGGTCGCATAACGCGTGTTCAGAGCGTGTCCATCACAGCTCATCGTTACTTCAACGCGTGCCCGGCCACATGCGCGCCAGTGATCTCAGCTTGCACATGAACGCGTGTTTCATCCTTCACATATCTTACAGCGACTCACTACCTACTCATACCGAAAAGGGCTTCAGTGCAACGTGCACGAGCCACACATCCGCAACCAGCTTGACTCGGTCGATCACTTCCTTGAGAGGACCACCCGCAACAGCATCCCAGTGGGCCTGGAAGATGGCGACATCGTGTTGAGCATCGGGTTCAAGCAAGCGTACAGACGTACACTTACCTGCACCGTGTCCCAGCCCAAGATACCATAATAGACATCGGGCTTGCCAATGACCCGAGCCCAACTGTCTCCATGGAATCTGGCAGTTCCTGCAAGTTTCTTGTGAAGTTCCTGAACCAAGGGCTCCAACTCGGCCATGGTGCTTCCCTTCTTCAGGGTGAATGTCACGAATTCAGTGATCGGCGCCCCAAGCGCGCCCTTGGTGTCTTCAAACTCAACGTAATTGACCGTCGGCTCAGAACCGAAAGCAGGGCGAGAGGCAGCTGTTATGTCGGCGTATTCAGCCCTCTCGGCAAATGCATCGCGCGCATCTTTGGTGACCCAGTCTAGACAGGAGTGGAGCTTCGATCACTGCTGTGCCAGAAGACGAGGCGATGAAGAGAATACCGTTCACATAGAACAGCACGGAGGGGTCTTCAGTTTGGTACCCGACGTAAGATCTTGGGTAGGGGCACGTTGTCTGAGATAAGCATCATGATGCAGTGATTGTGCAGACGAACTTACGTGTTCAGCCCAGTTGCTTTGCTAGTCCGAGCAAGGGGTCCATCGAGGCTGACTGAGCCAGACTGGTAGTCCTTGGACGCTGTGAAGTAGGTGATCTCAGCGAGGGAAGGCATGGAAAGAGCGCGGAGTCGGGAACTGTCGCTAGAACGACTTGAAGAGTGGTCTCGACGTGGCCAGGAAGTTGCCGGTATTCATACATGACGTCAGTATCAGGCCAACCAGCCATCCGTCAACAGTCTGGTAAAGGTAAATTGTAGCATTGAAAAAGGTGCTTGTTGTACCAAAGTTTTCCTCTGAATAGGAACTGGGGCCCACATATAGAAGACCCTTTACATGATTCATTGGCCATCTGGTCCTCTCCCTAAAACCTTTGCGAGTCGAGCCTTGACGCCAGTTTGGTATATGGCTTCATTGCTTGTAAGGTCCCATTCTAAAAATCGTCGTGCAACTTCCTCAGCAGCTTGAAGATCCAGTCTTTCCTCGTCCGTCATCTTCTCCTCAAGTAGCTCACCAAGTTCATGTTTGGTCAGGAGCTCGCTCGATTCCGACCGTGAACATGTCAGTAAACTTTTGTGCCGGGGACACCTGCATTGGATATAGTACATACCTGACATACTGAGCCCTGTCCACAACACGTTTGGGGAGCCCAAATATCGCTGCACATTGCGCGGCATGAGACGAGAGCGAGAGTCCTGGTGCAACACTATTGGTGGGTCAGCCACACGACATTCTTTCGATCAGATGACCAGTCACCGGTACAAATACATGATCTTCTCTCCAGGCGCCGGCACCCGGGAAACCTCGCTTTCTCGGCAGGAATTCGAGCCACATGCTCCGTCAACATCGAGTACATCCCCAGTGCTGGATGCAAAGAGAACTTTCATGTGGACGAAAGTGATTGGAAATCTGTGTGGGTCAAGCAGATCTCTCCGAAAAACTTCGTGAAAGTGGGATGCAACGAGCATTTTGGGACAGTCCTTGCCACGGTTTAGGAGATGAGTCAAGACACCACAAAACAGACCCGCTCCATCTGGAAATTTTCAGGTCACAGCCGTGGTTTTCGCAATGTTAGAGTAGATATAAACCAACCTGTGGTTACCGTGCCTTTGCCGAACTCATCAAGTAAAATGAGAGACCGTGAGGTGCAGTTTCGTAAAGCGAATGATACTTGGTTGAGATCTATCATAAACGCCGACTGAACCTTTTGACGAGAAAGAGATAAATAAATGCAATGCGTAAATTTGAGACAATACTTTTGAAGCAGATTCTCTAGTCTGTATTCGCGTGAAGACTGCAAAAATCAGTATTTATAACGACAGTGATCTATCGGACAAACTTTTATCGATTATCCCCAGTGTAGCGGACTCCGCAGGAACGAAACTGCGGGAGCTCAACGTTGAGAATGTTAGTGCATGCTTCGTGGCCTACCTCCCAATCTATTAGTCAATTGATGTAGTCAACTCGTGATCCAAATCGTGCAGTCTCTAGAGCACACCTGTGCCATATATTGAATCAATGCAACCTGTGACAGAACTTAGCTATTGATGATCATCCAGCATGTCCACTGACCTGCTTTAAATAGACGCTCTGCATGAAAAAGTTATCAATGGCCACACATGTAAAATGTAGGAATTATCCTACTTTGCCGCAAGCATTCGCTCCGGTGCAGAGAACTACGCTGCTCCACGTAGCCATGGTTCCTACGTTCGAACCACTATCATCTTCGTAACACGATCCGAAGCCCACTCCACCAACAAGACGGGCATCGTTAGGAACGAATGTATCCGAGATTTGCTCTTGAAGAGGATGTCTAATGTTAGAGCTCAAGGACCTGCCTCTCGGACGATCAGCGGAGGCATACCTTCCTTGAACGATGTCAATAATAGGCTTTTCCACCATTTGAGGACGCCGATAGTTAAACATTCTCGCTACCTCTGAAAACGAGAGCAGGCAATCAAGTTCAGCACAAACGCTAGAAGCATCTTCCATAGCTGGGCCATATCGCAGAACTTTGTCCAATAATTCTTGGATAATTTCGATCTCTCGGTCTATACGCACTTAGCCCGGGGAAGTTGCACTGGAAGCAATCCGCACCAACTATCGCTGGATGTAGATCTCCGATATGGTTGTCCATGTCTATGGAGGGCCATCAGAATTTGTTTCCAAGCACACGAGACCTTGTACCTTGCATCTCCTTTGATTTGAAGTAAACATGAAGCCTGCGGGTGGGTGAGGCCGTTGAGGAATGGAATGACGGGAGCCTAGAGACTCACTCCGATGAGAACTGGATAACAGATTAGTTAGTTTTGGACAAAAAGTCTGCTGCATTACTTGGAAACTCCATCCATCCAACACCTTGATCCCAGTCTCTGTTTCCCACTCCTCACGCATAGGTACTGTGATAAGAAAACCTTTCGAAAGAGGGGAATCGGTGACATGAGCTACGACGTGTCAGATATGCGAACCTAGTTGAGGAAAGTACACGACATTCAAGGATTCGGCATAATCCGCGGGAACTCTTTGAGATATTTGCTCGGCTACCTTTGACTGCTCCCTTCAATGTTTATTGCCAAATACGAGCTGTGTTAGGTCAACTAACCAGGACAGAGTCAATCCCTCGGTAGACATGTTTTCGTTTGTCTAGCTCTTCATCGATGTGTGGCCGGACGCACACGCGAGCTACCTCAGTTGATTCATCCCAATCGATCTATCAGTATTTAGTCAAGGAGCCGAGTAAAGGGGGTCAAGTCTAACGGTGTTGTTGACCATGCTGCCAACCTCCTTGAAAGAAGTGACGTCTAGCGCCTTCACGAGCTGGGAATCTTCAGGACTAGAAGGCAATGCTAATCGTGGCAGATACTCACCCTTACGACAATATCGACGTGTTTGCTTTGATGTAACTCCGCCAGCGCATCACGAATCATCGCAGAATGATAGGCAAACTAGGAACAGCTCCTAATAGGTCAACATCCCAAGAGTGGCAGAAGAGAGACAAACTTTCACCAATGTTTGCCAATCGGAGATCTTTCCCTTCCCAGATTTCAACACGCTCAAAGTCTTGGGGATGTTTGCAATGCCTTTCAACTGATTCTGTAACACACCGACTACCGGTAAGTTCTCGGCACGCAAGAAGCACTCCACTGCGTCGTGTCGTGCCCTAAGTATGTGGAGTGATAATGACGGACGTATAAACCACGTGCGAAGCAGCGAGCGACCCAAGGCGGTCCGAGTAGTGTTCAGTATGCCTAGAGGTAGAATAAAGTGAGTGGGAAGGCAGTAATGAAAAAAAAGGTAGACCAAATAGTGAGAGTCCTTCCTTCGTCTGGTCGGAGTGGATGATAGCATGGTTCTCGCTCTCAAATACCTGCAGGGAGCTGTTACAGTAGAGAATCAACAGTGTTTGCACAAAAACATAGTATAAAAAACATAGTATAAACCAATCGAGCTTACCAAAGAGTATCTGCATTGATATGCATCACTTGGTCACTAACGGATGTTGAGTGCTGGGAAGTAGCATGAGGAAAAGGGCGTACAGCGCCAAAACCTTGATATCGCATATACCCAACTCCATTGCTTCGTCAACATCTCCTTGTTCGCCTGTTGCTCGCTCGCGAATAAGGAAGTCAAGAAGGGCCCCCACCGAAGATATCTATACAGGACATCACTTCTCGATTTACGCGGCTTGTTGTATCACTCACACAGAGGGGTGCCGATTCCACTGAGGCAAAATTTGCCAAACGTATGGCAGCATTCCACCGTTCCGTTGCAGGATCTTCGGCAGCCTCTCTCCTTTTTGCCATGAAGTCGTATGCGTTCCTTATTCCGGTGGTTGAGGAGATGTCAGACACGTCCTCATAGTTAGAATTCAAGTTATACTCCAATCGAGTTAGCAGCCTCAGGGATAGCAACCTGTTCCAGCCTTTACTAGGAGTAAATTCTTTGTGAGGTCTGATCTGGAAAGCACAGCCAGAAGCTTCCGCTGCTCAATGTCATGTTAAACATCCCTGTATGCGCCCTGAGCAGGCAGGCTCACCGTAATTTTGCAACACCGAAATGAAAGAATCGTTTACCTTGGAGCTAGTGAGTATGAAATCCGGATTGGTATGATCCAATACTGAAAGCGGCCTTGAGTTTAATTCCGAGTAGCACGAATGGTATCAACAAACTCATTTTTGTCAAGTCATAATGGATGCCGTCCTGAGTGTCTTCAAGCACGTATACGACGCATTTGACAGGATCATAATATGCGCAGCCGACACGATCACTAGTACAAACATGAGCTGCGATGCAACGGAACATATGCGACTTACTTCTGACAGAAAATGCTCAAACAAATCTACAAGGTGGTCAAACAAGAAAGGGATAGCAAGAATTATGGTGCACCTTAACCAGTCCGGAAAGATCTGAGTTTGACGAACCATGTTCATCCTGCAAATCTAACAGGTTGTTCCACCTGACGCGCTTTGCATTCGCCCCAACTTCGAAGTCATGATCTGCCTGGCTTCCCCCACTCCGAGATTCATGCTCCAGCGCCGAGTCAGGACGCGTGGACCTTGAACGCTTCAGTCCAGATTCGCAAGGCATCCCGATTACCAGTGAGGCAGGGTGCAGTTCAAGACGCACGCGACAATTAGATAGACTCGAAGAGAACACGTGACCGTGAAGTCACGACAGGAAGAGAGGAAGGCACCTGGTGGGAGTACGAGTGCCAGATGATGCATTTATTATAATATCAAGGATAAGACGTATGGAACAGCATGGATTTACTTCTTTACTCGCAAGAGTTCCTTTGTATCCTCTCCAGTGACTATCGAACGATCAGTGGGAAATATATTTATATCCTACGACCAAGAGCGCACCGTTTAAAAGCAGACTTTGGGCATCGAGCATGACGCGATTCCCAGATGCAGCTAGAACGTTGGCAATATCACGAGCAGCCTCCAGACGCCGAAGTTCAAGGAAACCCTTGTTTGCCCGCATCGCTTCTCCGATCAGTTCCGCACTGCGTGCTTCACCCTGCGCACGGACAATAATAGACTGTTGAGAGTTGGTTAGCGCAGAATCAACTGGCAGAATGTTGCAACTCGCTTGTTTTTCTTGTATGGCTTGGTCGACCAAGAAGGCAGCCCGGAGTGCTGTTTGTTGTGCGACCTTTGACAAGACAGATCGTGATCAGGCGCAACCAGTATGCCATCACAGGAAACTGACCTGTTTTGCCTCGACGGCATGTGTAAATTCAGGGGAGAATGCGACATGTGTGATAGAAACATCATCTAGCACAATGTTGAATCGCAAAGCCCGAGTTGTGAGGTTCTCGCGGATCAATCGTGAGACCTAACGGGAGATGGTTAATGAACGTTGAACCTCTCTGCAAAGGCCTCTATGCATCACTGACCATTTCACGCTGGGTGATGAGCTGGCTAGCATTGAATTGCGCGACGACGCTTTTGAGGACTTCGTTAACAATGGAAGGCAGCACACGCTCGTCATAGTCCTTCCCAAGTTCACGGTAAATCTTGGGTAACGCCGAAGTGGATGGTCTTGATAACACTCTGCAAGTGATATTCACCATTTGCAGATCTGGAGCGGTTCATGTAAACGGCCGTCGCTAATACGAAGAAGCAGACCTTTTGTCCCAGTCAAACTTGCAACATTCCGGGGCTTGGCACGAATGTCAAAAACGACCGGCGTCTCGAACCAAGGTACCTGGAACAACTGAATGGAAAAGGAAAGTGCGATATAGCGTACGCACCATGAGATGTGTCCCTTCGTTGTAGACCTCGTCTCTTACACCATGTAAACTAAAGAAAATGAGGGGATTTGTTTCCATGTTGTTGTGACGCTCCTACCGTGTGTACTTGATGGCACGGTGACCACCGTCAACTTCGAACAGTTCCAGCACAATGATTGAGACAGGTGAAAGGACAGACCATTGAACAAACTGGCGTTGAGAAGCAATCCACCACCAATGAGCGTGACAAGCAGTCCACCTCCAGCTAAAAATCGGCCAGGGCCACCAGAAAACCCGCCACCTCCTTGAGCACCTGCCCGCTGGACTTGCTGCGCGAACCTTCGGAATGCCTCTTGACTGTTCATGAGGGTGCTCTTCAAGTGTACGCGGTAATACGAGCGTAGGTACTTGGCCTGATCACGTGATCACCTCTGAATTCGAAATGCTCACGATCAAATCCTACCTAGTACCAACGAAGATGTTGCCTCAGGCTGACGTAGCAAGTAACGTGGTCTGTATCCCTATGCGCTGGGTTCAAGTTCTGGTTAACGCTGAGCTCACAGCTTGGCTGGATATCGATTGCATGCTGGTGAGTTGTTTTGTTTAGAGCTCAACCACGACAGCCGCCGACCTAACGCGGGGTAATTGCAGGATCGTTGTATACTCTCCTCAGATCTTAGAAAATTATCAACTGCAAAGTGGAGAAGGTTTATCTCTTCCGTTTGTTTGCGTATGGCTACTGGGTGATGCGTGCAACCTATGTGGTGCTGCACTGGCGCACCTGCTCCCCACCATGATCATTCTGGGTGTCTATGTGAGTACTCAACACATGGATGTGTGCAGTCTGTTTGATATGTCTTTTGGCAGTATACCCTTTGTGATACCATATTGCTTCTCCAGATACATTATTATCGGTGGAAGCAGCGTTCCATGGTAATGCTCCGGCAAGCGGACCCGACTGAGCAATCCTACCTGCTTGGTGACAATGCGCTGGTCTATGGGTCAGAGATTCGCGCAGCCTCTGTAGTGAGAGAGCTTGTACTCTACTCTGCGGCGGTGGCCTTTGTTACGGCCACCGGGGTTGTTGCATATTTGATTGGGAGGCGGATAGAGAGTGGAGGACATCCCCCTGCTTCTCCACCAGACGCACCAATCGACTGGAGAATCCAGCTGATTGGATGGACGGGTGCGTTCCTATACCGTGAGTTGGGGGCGGTACGATTGCGAATGCAGGCTGAACAGTGAACGTTTCAAGTCGGGGCTCGGGTGCCACAAATACGTGAGCGCGGCGTTGAGAAGGGAGGCAGCTCATAACGATTCACAGTCAAAAACTTCAAGACTCGATGCAAGGGCCTTGCGCCGGGCCTGTTTTTGTTTGCGATCCTGGGCAATGCGACGTATGCGCTGTCGATCGTCGCGGTCTCGACGGAGCGCACGTACCTGATGCGGAATGCGAGCTGGCTTGCCGGTATGGTTTCTGCTCTCGGACCACCCGGGCTCACGCGGTCGTGACAGGAAGCTCGTTGACCATCTTCCTTGACCTGATTGTACGTATGGGTATGCCCACGTTTCTGGGTGCTCATGTCTTGTATCAGGTCCTCTGTCAGTTCTTCTATTACGGCGCGCTCTCTCGCCAATGGGGCTGGCTCGAGGCGTCCTAAGGGCCGCGGGTAGGGACTGAGTACTTTGATGTATTGCGTGGGAATGAGACGGTCGACTTTGCTGCCTCGTTGTCGGTCCTCGTGTTCGAGATGCTATTTTGCCGCTACACGTTGTTGCCCAAATCACCTCCTGGGGTAAGACATCCCAACATGCGCCAGGCCTCGTGCTCGTCGCTGTGTACCATATCGCACATTTTGCCATGTCTTTCATATACAGAACAAGCATCCTTTGGATTCTCCGGGTACTCCTCGTCCCAGAGCATGCCCTCCAAATCAGCAGGTCTGTCTCGTCCCTTTTCCTTCTCTTTTCATATTCAACGGACAGACTCCGTCTGATTCAGCCCCATCTCCGGCTTGATTGCCGCTTTGCACGCCCTACGACAACGCGATTATTTAAACGACCCGCTTGCCCCCTGGTTCACTTATATACGCTCTTCCTGCGTCTCGTCACCTCATCGATCATCTTGCGTCCGCGTCATTACGCAGTACCCCCTCCGTATCTCGCCCCGTTCGTGACGATAGCGCTCCCCTATGATCCGTCATGGCTCAAAGCTTGCCGGTGTGCCTACGTTTGCATATCGCCCGTCCAGTGCAGCCTCACCCATGTCCGGCTCCCCCTCTTCCCCACCACCACCCTACGAAGACGTCCACTTCGTTTCCAGACCCGTCTTTGTGTCCCCTCTCTCAGGCTCAGTCGAGTCCTTCTCCCTCACTCGCCCCGTCTCTCCAAACGGCACACCATCCCGCACGAACTCCGCCGGCGGCCTTGCAATGTCTTGCAATTCTCGAGAGTCGATTCCACGTCTCAGGGAAGCACTCGATTCATTGGATACTCAGATGGCTTCCCTGCTGAGTCAACGTCAAGAACTCGAGTCGCATCTCGAACAGGCAGTTCGTTCACAGTCTCCCATCTACCGTCTTCCCGAAGAACTTCTTTCGTCCATATTTGTCATCGGTGTTTGCCAGTCTGGCGATCAAGATTCGCTGCTAGTGTCCAGCTTGATGCTCGTGTGTCGCTACTGGAGAGATGTGGTCATCAACTCTCCTGAACTTTGGGCGACCATCTGCATCAGCCCCCACGACTCCCTTCAAAAGGCACGTCGGAAGTTGGCTCGCTCAAAATCTGTCCCTCTCGACATCACTGTCAAATTTCCCCCTCGTGCAGAAAATGCCGCAGATGTCACGGAGAGCATCATTCGCGCGATGGATCTGCTTCGTCCTGCCCTTTGGCGTGCAAGATCTTTTCGTCTCAGCGTACCCAACAGACCCCAAGCGCATGCAGCACTTATGCGCTGTAAAGAAGATGCATCTCTTCTGGAGACGCTATCGATATGTGTCTTCCACTCCATGCAAGAAGATCACTACTCTTCACCCTGTCTTCCACTTTTCAATGGCCACACCCCGCGTCTCCACTCATGTTCATTTACCTCATTCAATTTTGGCTGGGATAAAAGGCTTGTGTCTGGGTTGCGAGTCTTGCAGTTGGGCGGATACTGGAATGGTTTCTCTCCCTCTGTTGACAAACTCCTCGAGATGCTCCGCGGTTGTCCGCATCTTGAAGAACTCGCTCTTCGCAACATGTCGGATGCCGATCCGGAGGCTTCTGTGCATTCGGAACCGGAGTTAATGTTCAACAAGGTTGTAAAGCTACCTCGACTCATCAAAGCTTCTTTTTATTATGCTGGAAACATGCGCATCCGAATGCTTCTAAACCAAATATCGTTCCCGGCACTGGAATCACTCGAGTTCTGTTATCTCGACAACTTGACCCCTATTCTCGAATATCTCAGACAACAATCCCTCACGTCGCTTCCTCTTCGCCACTTGCGTATCGAGTCCAGCTTCTTCGACGAATCCAAGTTCGTGGCCTTGTTAAAGCGGTTGATGTCACTCACGACGCTCGAGTTGATTGACATTGAGGACGTGTCGAGTTTCCTCCTCAAAGTAAGCCCTTGTTGCCTTCGATTTTTCCAACTAATCGAGTGTGTAGAACTTGTCCGCCCCCCCCACCTCACATCCGTGGATCTGCCCTAAATTGGAGCGCTTGAGCCTCGACGGATGTACAAGCTTAGAATGGGACTCTCTACGTAGTTTGGTGGAATCTCGCCTTCCTGGCAGGTCTCCGCAGGCCTCCTCTGCACCCATGATAGGACTGCGTGGTATAGCAAGCGCGTCAGCTTCTGCGCACGTTCATGCCCTTACTGCGGGGCGTTGCAGCCCAGTCCTTGGCCCTCATCGATTGACATCAATTGACGTGACCCATTGTCACCAAATCAACAAGGAGATGGTACAATGGCTCAGAACGTATGTCCGCGACGTTTGCTGTGATCCAGCCAAGGGCATTTGGGGAGAGCCCGTCCTTCTATGATACTTGGCGACCAGCCGCAGACCTATTCCACCAATGCCATAACTCACGAGTAGTTATAACCCTTTACGATCCTATATATTCGCATTCATGATTGTCCCGGCTGTATCAAGTATATCATTCCTGTGTATTCATCAATATTGTCAATATGAGACTAGGTGGTCTGGAGCGACCACCCACCGTCACTCATTGAGGTATGCCAACATTGCCTTCCGGCCATCCTCCTCTCTTTCGTGGATCTTTGCAAATCCCCGCCTCCCTTTCCCAAATGCGGCCTTTTTCCTACGCACTTCTTCCGCAGACTTGGTATGAGCGGCCAGAGCAGCGGCGTTATGCGTGACACGTTTTCTGGACTGCCTGTATAGACCCTCTGTTTTTGCTTTTAGACCAATACCCAAACGATCTGCCTTTAATATGGTCGGCAAAGGGGTCAGCAATGACCTCTGTATGTGGGATGGATCCCCAGCTGCCTGCGCTTGCACCGATCCTTGCATGACGTCATCATCCTGGAGTGCTTCAGATGTCTCCGAGTCCGAGCGAGTGAGGTCGATAACCTCTCGTGTGTCTTCCTCCACCTTGACGGACAATGGCATATTTTGAATGACATCGACATCCTTCGCAAGGGTAGTAGACCGGCGTATGACATGCGCACCCAATCCCTCCCCCTCACGCCACCCGCTCCGCTGCAGCATGCCAAACCCTCTGTTCGAGGGTCCAATGTGCAGCCAAACAGGGGGTATATACCGTCCCTCAGAAGGCAGCGGTGGGCGGTCGCGCGCGAGCAAGTCCGCCAAGGATGGCGCCGGAGAACCCGGTTTGATCGATGGCTCCGAGCGCAACGCTTTACTGATGAACCAGTCGTTCTTCGTGATGCTCTCTAAGCGGGATTTCTGTGCTGGTACCGAGCATTGAGCGCTCGAGCTGAGTGTGGGTGCGCTGGACGGTCTCGGTGGGACGACCCCACGCGAAGAAGACGTCGCAATCAGAGACTTGTACCACTCGGCAGTCGAAAAGGGCTGGTCTGTCGACCTGAAGGTAGCTGTAGGTTCAGTGTGTGAAGGAATCCCCCACTCATCATAGGAGATGGTTGCAGGGACAAAGGCAGGTGCTGCACGGACGCGACGCTGAGCAGAAAGCGAAGATTCGGTTTGCCATGGATCAGATTGGTCGTTGATGCATTGACCAGTCTCATGCTCAAGCCTTTCACAGTCTGAGGGATGGTAACGAGAGCGGATGATGTGGGTGACCGTGGCCATCGTGGAGCAGGGGTCAGAGCTAGTGATTAGTCATGTGCATCACTTTGTGCGATTCTTTCTTGGGGTGGTTGGAGATCAGCGTGCTTCAGGAGGGCCGACTCGGACCAAAGTTTGTACTAACGGACGCGTTTCCCATCCGTAATGATGGAGGCAGGAGTTTGAGTGTTCATCGTCACTACTTTTACCACCAGTGCACTAATAATTAGTCTTGAATACTCTTTGTTGTCGGACCCAGATGTCAGACTGGAACAGCCTGCACAAAATCAATGCGTTGGTGCGACCATGTTTGGCATCGAAGCCATGTCAAGATGCAAGTATGATCGTGCAGGGGTAATAACATTTGTTGCAACTAGCAGGACAGTAATCCCAGACAAGGACAAGCCATACTTGGCCCGAGCGCAGACATAACATTTGGAAAAAGCCTGTGATACGTGTAGACATAAAACATAGGAAACGAGACATCAATAAACCAAGACAGTTCTTCTCCACCACCTTTCGTGTGACCTCGTAAGAAAACTGATCGACTCGTCGTCCGCAAACTGTTGGTATATGTAAAAGTGTAATGAGTATCATATACATGAGTGATTAGCCAGTGCGCTATATGAGAAAAACTGCGAATTAGCGATCCAATTTAAAGTTCACTTCGGGCTCAACGCTTGCAACTGAACATATTCGTAATAATCTCCGCGTAACGCCAAAAGCTCGTCGTGAGTGCCGGCTTCGCTGACACGACCTTCCTTCAAAAAGTAACTGGATATGCAACTATCAGCCGTCGGACATGGCCAAAGAACTAACAACAACTCACATGCAGTCAGCATTCTGAATCGTAGATAAGCGGTGAGCAATAGCAATTGTCGTGCGACCCTTGGCAGCCTGATCAAGGGCTTCCTGCACAACCTTCTCCG
>JBBPKT010000186.1:0-30072 GCA_038089395.1 Pulveroboletus frians
TGAAGGGTGGAGCAAGGACTTCGTGCAGTGACGTATGCTGCGGTGGCAGAGCAAGGTGTGAAGAACCATCCGAGGGAGTGCTATTGGTACATTGAGAGCTTGATTGCGAGCTTTACAAGTTATCATACGGAGGGGGAGATGATTGGAGAGGAGTTGGCTGAAGACGAGGACGAGGTGTAGACACCCGCCAGGGTTAGGTATGAGATCACATAAACCCTAACCATGATTCGGGGTTCGAAAATTCAGCCTCAGTTACAGTTTGCCATCATCTTTTGCTTATGTTTCATCTCCATCATGGCCAATAGAGCATCCACCGTCGAACACGACGACGATGCGCTCTTTGTCAAAAATGGTGTACCAGTCAAGTTCTGTTTTCATAGGAGTGTAACCCAGGGACGGGGTCGGATCACCCGGGACGTCGAGGTTTGGTCTTTCTTTGTTCACCCATTCACCCGACCGACACCTTCCCCCTCTCGCAGCGGCATGGTGGCCAGATCGTCATTAGTGAACGCCTCGCTAACGTTCTCCTCGTGGATGAACAGGAAGACCTCGCCTTTATCCGCCGTCGGTACTACTCCTCCACCGTGCTCCATCGTCTCTCACTCTACGTTGAACCCCGCGGCTTCGTGCAAACCTGTATTCGCGCGGGATATTACCGTCATATTGGGCCTATCAAACAAGGGATGCCAGGTCGCGCGCCAGGCGCGGCAAGAGCGTGAGTCTGCCTTGGGCTCCATGTCCCTGGCATCGGAGACGCCTTTTCGGATTTAGCTGATGCATGTCTTTCCTGCGCGCGTGTGTTAGACGCGTCCCGTTCACGGAAGAGGACAGGGATCATCTCGCGTATTATCTCGCCACTCGATGTCCGACACGGGATGGCCGCATGGGCAATAACGCATACAAGGATCTCGAGCGTTTGGTACGCGATATCTCACGCGTTTCCTTGCCCTCCTGGTTGTTGACATCCCCTCTCTCACACGGTGGGCTTGTAGGGTCAATCGGAAGACCAATCCTGGGCGTGGGCAAGGCACCATACGTTTCATTCGTGGCGGGAGCACTACAAGATAAACTCACGGATAATGGACGTGCGTATCGAACATTATGTGCAGCGATTGAGAGATGTCGGACATCACTTTGGCCACGATCCGCGTAGGCATGACTATAAGAATCTGAGGCAAGAAGAGGAAGAAGAGTCGGAAGAGGAAGTAGAAGAGGAGGACGAGGAAATACAGGAGGGAGAGCCAGAGCAACAAGACTATGAAAGACGGGAACGAGCTAGCCCGGCATATGCAGAAAGACGCCCAGAGAGAGCAGCACGCGATTATTTCGCGCGTCACGAGCAAGATCTCGTGGTCCTTGACGATGAAGGGGATGATGATATCCAAGCGGCTGCTATCCAAGAACCAGAACGTCGACGCGACATTGGACATGCACCGGCGAAGCAAGCGCGTGTCTCGGGAAACAAGAGACAGGCATCAGGTGTCGAAGCAAGTCGCGGTGAAGGAAGTTCAGCACGCGAAGAAGACACATCGTCACTCGAGTCCGCAGAAAGCGATCTTTTTGGAGATCGTATGTACGACTTTGACGAAGGGTACGATTTCTTTCTGAGTATATGCGGTTTGGTGAACTCATGGGGTTCATAGAATGTATATGCCGGAGCCGTTTTCCCCAAGAGCCAGCCCTGTCCCCAAGCAGGATGGTCCACCTCTCTCTACCCAAACAACACTGATCGCTTCGCCTCGCTCCCACGTCAAACCGACCGCGAGAGAATCGCCAGAGGATGAGATGGCCGTAGAGGGGTTGCTGGGGACAACCCTCGAGAATGACATGGCGAGCTCGGGTGAGCGTGACGAGGCTGAGGAGGATAGCGATGAGGATGAGGATGAGGATTCAATGGAAGAGTTGCCCCGATACCAAGTGATCGAGATAAGTGGTCCGTCCGATTCAGATGACGCAGAGACACATGCAACGTTGGCGCGGGATGCTGTTCAAGAGGGTTTTTCGGACGAAGCTGGATCTGACCAGGACGAGGAGGACGACCGTATCGAGCGTATGGCGAGTGGGTTGCTTCATGCTGCACCCGAGGATGCCCGCGCGATGGTGCAGCAACTCAGCCCTCGTCGGACGCGGTCGGGAACGCGTGCTGCTGCTCACGCCAAGGTGGAGGTACCCACAGGCAAGCGACTGCGCTAATTAGACTACTCGTGTTCTAGTGTTCGTATGTTTTTTTTTTTTATGACATGCGCACGGACCCGTTCCAGGAAGGGCAACTGGTTTGGTGGCTTTCTTCCGTCCACAGCAAGACCGACGTCGCATTTTATTTTTCTTATTTCTTTCTTTTTGTCTCCCGTCTTCGATTCCGATCGTGCGGTGCCCCGTCAACCAAATTATTAGCTCGAACAAGCATGACTAACGTATCCGCAGGCGCAAAGCGATCCTGGGAAGGACATCACCATGGCGAGTTGGATGGATGTTCTCGTTCCCCTTCACATCCGCATTCGAACCCTCCATCTCACAAACGACAGCGGGAGTGGAGGGAGGAGAAGCGGTGGAGGGACAGTCGGGACAGACGGGAGTACCGCTCCCGGGAGTGGGATCGTGAACGTGACCGTGATAGGGAACGGGAAAGGGAAAGAGAGCGGGACAAGGACAGGGACAGAGAAAGAGGCAGGGATCGGGAGGCGAGGCGGGCGCGCGAGCACAGTAAGGACCAGGATCGCCATGACCATCGGCGGAGGGACGACGAACGACACCGTACGCCTGCTGTCGCCGACCAACACCTCTCTGCTGTTTCAAACGGACGTCCACCTCTACAACCGCAGAAGGCTGACTCGGACAAGGAAGAAGGCGAGTGAGTGGTCTTGTCTTGCCTTGTCCATCCAATGGGTTCTCATTCTTTCAAGGATATCACCCCACACGACGCCGAGGCTATCCTCTCGTACCCCTTCAGATCGAATGCAGAGGGATTCACCACAGATAGAACTCTCACGACCAGCACCATCGCCATCCAAACCAAAACCAGAACTAGAGCTCGAGCTCGAGGTAGACGCGACCACGTCCGCGGAAGCATCTCGCGCAGCACGACGTGCTCGGAGACAGGCCATCCTCATAAAGTATGCCGGGATCGCAAGCGACATACAGAGCGCCAGTCCAACCCCGGGACTAAGCAGTGCGGTGCAACCGCCTCAACCTGATTCCTCCATTTCTGATCTACCATCTCATCCCCACAGTGCGGTCGACGCTCCCCTTGCATCGGGAGTGTCGGTGACCACGATGCCAAACGGGTCGATAGGTGTGTGTGCCGTGTTGATAAGAGTCTCATCTGATGGATGGTTCTTCCTGCAAGGTAAACGAGATTCGGCATCACCGGCGCCTGAGCCGGGTGCGTTCGAACTAGCAAAGGACGAAGATGAGGGACAAGCACGCACGAATGCACAGGCTCACGATGGGACCGGTGAACAGATCTCTGCTGCTGATTACGATCCTAGTTTGGACCGCCGCGAAGATGTGCGTATGCGAGCGTACGATGGCGAACCGATCGACGTCGAGGAAGTGGAGGAGGAAGACGAGGAAGACGACGTCGACGACATGTTTGCGATCGATGTTCCGGAGAAGAAGAAGAAGAAGGTTAAAAAAGTAAAGAGAGTCGTGGTATGTCCCTCGTTTTCTGGTGTGCCGGCTTCGTGTCCATATTCGCTTTCAGAAACCGGCGGCTCCAGCTCTGATCACAACAACATTAGACTCTGCATCGGATCCAGAGGGTTACTATCAAGTCATTCTTGGTGAGCAACTAGACGGTGGTCGTTACCAAGTTTTCTCGTCTCTCGGAAAGGGAATGTTTGCAAATGTCGTTAGAGCCCGGGTCCTACAAGACACCGGTGAGAGTGGCAAGGAGGTGGCAATTAAGATCATAAGGAGTCAGGAATCCATGTCTGTTCCTTGCATATTCCTACGGTCCCTGCACTGATGACATATACAGGTACCGCGCCGGCTTGAAAGAGGTGCAGATTCTGAATAAATTGAGGCAAGCCGATCCAGACGATAAGAAACATATTGTTCGCTTAGAAAGAACGTTTGAACACCGCGGGCACCTTTGTCTCGTATTTGAGTCACTGAGGTGCGTGATTGTGTGATCCCCGTTCTTCCCCTCTCCGTTCCTGACGAGTGGGAACAGTATGAATCTCAGGGACGTTGTCAAACGCTTTGGCAAAGATGTCGGCCTGAATATCAAGGCCGTAAGAGCTTATGCACATCAGCTCTTCATTGCCCTGAGTTTGCTCAAGAAGACTAACATCATGCACGCGGACATCAAACCTGATAACATTCTGGTAAGTTCTGTCTCCGGGTGACATCTGTCAGTACGTTACCGGCCGCCGCAGGTAAACGAGAACAAGACGCTCCTGAAGCTGTGTGACTTGGGTTCGGCCTCTGATGCCTCCGAGAATGACATCACTCCTTACCTAGTCAGTCGTTTTTACCGGGCCCCCGAAATTAGTACGTCGTCGCTCCTATTTGGTCACTTCTACTCCTAACGTATTCTTCCAGTTCTCGGAGTGCCGTATGATCCGGCGCTTGACGTCTGGTCCATTGGCTGCACACTTTACGAACTGTACACTGGCAAAATCCTTTTTCCTGGACGCTCAAATAACCAAATGCTTTTACTCATGATGGAGTTGAAGGGTCGGTTCAACGTCAAGATGATCAAGAAGGCGAAATTTGGTGATATGTACTTCGATGAACAGGGTGGGTTTGAGAGCATGGAAACAGACCGTGTGACTGGAGCGGTGAGTGTCTGTCATCTTTTGACCTCGTGGTGTCAAACCATATGACCTTCTCTGCCCAGAATGTTGTACGCAAGGTCCACGTATCGAAGCCTTCCAGGGATCTCCGCTCCCGCCTGATGCCTCCCTCCTCTGTCAAGATGAAGGACGACGAAATGAAGCTCTTACTCTCATTCATCGATCTGCTGGACAAGTGCCTCACCCTCGACCCCTCGCGCAGACTCACGCCCAAGGAAGCACTCGTTCACCCTTTCATCAGAGGATGAGGATACCATACGCCGCGTGTCGCCCAATTGTCGTAGTAGTGTCCGCTTTCATGTATTTATAATTTTGTCTTCCGCTCTTCCATCTGGTTTCGGTTTCCACATCTGACAGTTACTGGCCTATAGGTGTGATATTACACTCGGCGTTTTACGCCCGGGACCTTATAAGTATCCACCGTGGAGTTATGATGGTCCGTTCGCACTCTTTATCTCCTGTTCTCCACCATGGCATATCGTGTAAAGCGTATGTTCTCCCGGAGTAGCGGTAAGGCAGGGCAACCCCCGTCTCCGACGGCCGTCACGTCGAATAGCGAGGCTCTCAAGACAGAGAGTACCACAGCCAAAGTCCTTCCATCGTTTGACGCCCTGCCCAAATTCCACGAGTTTAGCGGATGTGCTTGGGAGGTGTGGGGCAGGGACGACGAGCTGGGAACGGTCAATTTGCTGACGGAGGACGTCGTGCAGAAGGCCGCGCACGAGGAAGTCCGGTGTGTTCCCATGATTGTCCTTGATCATTGAATCACCTGCTCACCACTGGCATCTCGGACGGACAGCTCCGGGAGGATGGTCTCGTTGAATTGGTGTGTTGTCGTTTGGGGGTACTGGGTTCAGACAAGTTTCAGCTGACTCGATATGGGGGACGGGTTCCCGTAGGCCGATTCATTTTCCTTCCAGGGTGTGTTTCGTACCGAGTTTGTGCGTGCGGTGTCTTGGGACTGACCAAGAAGCCGTTGCGGATATCGTTATAGCCCATGTTTGGACGCAAGATCCCGTCGATTACGACGTATAACAAGGACTCGCCCTCGATCCCGATCAAGGACGATGTGATATACATCGTGCGTCCTCGTCCCCTCCCCCTCACATGGACTGATTAATCTCTTCTTAGAATACGCAATCGGGATCGCAGTGGGACGGTCTCAAGCATTACGGGTTGACCGAATACAATGTATTCTATAACAAGTATGTCTCGTTTTGGTTCGGAACCGCATTCGTTATTCAGCCCCGACTCCCTCGAAAAAAAAAAAAAAACTCATGCATTGCTAGCACACCCGCCGATTCGCTTTCAGCGGGTGAAATGGAAATCCACGACCCGAGCGAGATTGACCACGCCCGTGTAAAGCTTGGAATGCACAGTGCGTCTTTCTAGTCCTGTACGTTCATGACGACTGACGGCAGGGTTTTACGTGTGTGGGTGCGTGTTGACCCTTCAGACTGGTCGAAACACGGTATCTGTGGACGTGGCGTCCTCCTTGACCTCGTCAACTACTACACCGCCGATGGCAACGCGCTGCCTTACGACCCTTGGACGAACCACCCGATCAGCGTTGCCGAGCTCGAAGCGTGTGCCAAGAAGCAGGGCGTCACGTTTGCACAGGCAGATATTCTCCTCATCCGCATCGGCTTCATCCAAAAATACTATGTGGCCAAGAATGATGTAAAGGCGGCTTTGCGTGACAAGGCTGAATGCTTGTGTGTTGCCTTTTTATTTTTTATTTTTTATTATATTATATTTATTTTTGCGTCTCGGATGCAATACTCACTTTTTTGGTAAAGTGCCGGAATCGAACAAAGCGAAGATATGAAGCGCTTCTTGTGGTGCGTCTACGTTGTTCCGCTGCCTCGTGTTATCGAGCGGCAAAAGGGGGAGCTGATACGCGGTTGGCGCTAGGAACAATCACTTTGCTGCCATTGCGTCCGACCAGCCTGCCCTCGAGGTGTGTATGGAAAACGTTGATGATGATCATTCTCTGTTTTGATGATGAAATGAAATGAAAAAGCGCTGGCCATCGCCTGAGGGCGTTCCGCAGCTTCACCAGGTCAAATACATGCGTTGATCTGCCCGTATATGGAGACTGATGTACACCCCCCCCCATCTCTCCCTTAGACCATCCTTGGGTGAGTCAAGCGATCCCCTCGATCAGGAAGCACAGGCATATTGAACATCACCACTCGGTCCTTATCTATCATGTAACAAGACTATGGGGAATGCCTATAGGCAAGTCCCCTCTCTTTCCGTGAACATATTCCGTTTACCCAACCGCTTCTTCTTCTCCCGCGGATAAGGTGAATTTTTTGATCTGGAAGCGCTGTCGCAGGTGTGCAAGGAAACGGGAAGATATAGCTTCTTCTTCACGTCTTGGCCTTTGAACATGTACGTTGCCACTCACATCCGTTTTTTGCTTTCTTGCCGGCTCTGTGCCCTGACCTTGTCTCTTTCTGTGCGTGCATGTCATAGTATTGGCGGAGCAGCGAGCCCGCCCAATGCCGCGGTAAGCACGGCATGATGAGCTGTCAACGGTTGTCGGCATTTCTGATCGCCCCAAGTAGGCTTACTTTTGATAGTAGTTCGGCGGCGAGAAAGAGACCTCCGTCTTGTACATAAGGACTCTTCTGTCTGTGTGACATATTTGGGATCGTTCGTTCCTGAGTCTCGGAGGCCAGTCCGGTTTCAACCCGCGGATTCGGAATGTTGTAAATATTATTGGCTGGTCTCATTGTAATTATGTCGTAAAAAGTCGTCGTGAGCGTTGATCCAAAAAACGGAAAGAAAACGAAACAGAGGGCGGGATGACAGAAAGGAAAAACGAAAGCCAACGTATAATTACATGATGCTGATGCCCTAGCGGGTTTGGTTTATCCGTGTGGTACTTTATCGTCATGGTTCATTGTCGTCAATAGTATAGAATAAGCCTACGGAAGGAAAAGTGGAGGGGCGCATAAACGAGAAGGAGGCCCTAGGCGGAGTTGATACCTGTCATACAGCAAGGCTGTGCCGCCTCGCATCGTCCGTCTCGAGTACCCTGCGAAGGCTGCTGCTGCCCCGCGCCGTGCCATCTTCGGTGGCTCGTCGTCGGCCGCCCGTGTTGACCCAACCGTTTGCAATGCCGTTGCTGTATTCAGCATCCGCCTGCGTGCCGTCGCTCTCATCGTCGTCATCTACGGGAATAAAAGGTCGCGATTTCTTGCGTCGAATAGAAGAAGTACCACTCGTCGAAGAGGAGCTCGACGTCGCCGTTGATGGTTTCGGGGCAGGAGGCTGGAAAGGAGATACCGGCCGTTTTAAAAGACCATCCAACGACGTCCGTCCATCCGCGTCGTCGTTCTGAACGCTCGTAGACGATGCACGCTTTTTCGGAGCTGTCATGGTCGCCGGGACCGAAGGCGCCGGGTCAGGCTTCCGCATTTTTCTAAAATGCAAACGCATCGTGGATCAGTGCGAGGCGGCATCACCGTGGGCGTCCAACTCACGTGTTAAGTTTGGGTTCGGTGTAATTAATGCTTTTACGGACTCGGCGTTCACGCCCACCTGGGGGTGGTTCAGATTCAGACGCCGACGCGGCGCCTGGAGGTATAGGACTGGACGTGCGAGGTGTGGGTAGTTGGGACACTTGGGGCGTGGTAAGGGGTGTTGCTGCAGGTGTCGACAAGAAGGTTCGCGATGTAGTTGCAGTAGTCGCGGAAGAAGTCGGAACGTCTGTCTCCGGTGTGTGTTGTCGGTCCCGATCTATGTACCGAAAAGAGAATTACAACCAGTTGAGGGAAGGGTAGCGGGCCCACACGCACCAGATGTGTGGGTATCCAATGGCGGGAGTGTTGCACGGCTTCTCGGGGAGTTTGTCATGTCCTTCAACCCAGAGCCCTCCTCCCTGCGTCTCTTCCTCTCCCTGACCCTTAGCGTCCCGAGACCGGTATCCTCGTAATCGACCTCCCTCTCCGCCACTTTCGGCTTCTTCTCCTTCCGCTCCTTCCTCGCTCGCGTTGTAGAATCCAGCTCCTCTGTGAGACCCAATCCCGCACTGATTAACTCCTCAATCTGCCTTTCTTCTTCATCTTCAGCCAATCCTGCATACCTACGGTCTGGAGATCCAAGAGCAGGACTTGCCGCTCTCGGAGGTATCAAACCTTCAGGCCTCTCCGATCCTATCGATGTGCCGACATCTGTATTGATAGAAAGAAACCCGCTCTGCCTCCGGCTCGGTTTCTGTTTCATGGACGACTCGCGCTCCATCAAGTTGACATGGAGAGAGGTTGGCATGGGTGGCAAGGAAGCCAGCTGAGGTAGCAACGGTAAGCGAGATGAGGCGGGTTTGTCCCTTGCTTTCCGGCGTGCTGACGAGCTGACGTGGACAACATCCTCCTCTTCTGGTTCTGGAGAAGACGCCACCTCGTTATCCTCGTAGATTCCCGGGAAGTTTGGGGCGCGGGAAAGTCGTGGCATCTGTGGAGATGTGTACGGATCCAACGCGGGTCGGCGTGCCTTCGGAGGTGGTTTGGGCTCCAACGTTGGAGAAGGTACACTAGGCGTGATGTTCAACGACTGCCGCAGGAAAGAGAGATGTTTGGAGAGATTTGATGTCTAAGACGAGGGGGAAGGGGGCGGGGATAAGAATATCGCTAGCGAACGCAATGCCACAACACGGAATGGAGGCATACCGCAGCTTCCGCATCCGCGAGAATGTTCCTCGACTTCTCCTGTTCCTTCTTGAGCTGTGTTGCCAGCGCAATTTCGGAAGCACGAAGCCGTAGATTCTCGACATATAGGGTTGAAATCTCAGCTTGGAGCTCCTCAATGCGAACGCTCAGGGTAGAATTCAGTCTGATATCCGGATGAAGGGTTCAGCGTCGTTCTTGAAGAAGAGAATAAGAGACCTACTTCGTGATGTGCTTGTTTGCGAGGAGGAATTTCTTCTTGACTGTCTCAGTGTCAGCAGCAGCGGTCTGCAGGGGATGATGAGACGTACAGTTTTCGAATTCTGCGAGTGCGTCGTTCTGTCTAGCGTTCAAGGATGCCCGTGAGTCCCTCCTGCTCATCGTGAGCAGAAACGATTAGGCTGTTTCGCCTCGTCCCACACCACGCGCTGATATCGAACAAGTATGGAACTCACGTGACTGCCATAACGCGTTCTGCCTCGAGTTGGGGCTGTGCAGACGGTCCTCCTTCAGATTCCCTTCTTCAGCCTTTTGTTCAGCTCATAGAGTAGTCATAAATAGAGTACACGTGTTAGAGATGGCTTAGATTTCCCATTAATCTCGACTCATTGGCACATCCCGCAGCCATCCATCGAAGTCGACGTCCTTTTCCAGCAACTCGTTGACACGATCCACGTGCCGCTCTACATCAAACTGAGAGCTATAGCCCATCCCAAAGATCCCGTTGTGATCGTTGTTCGTCCGATCAGCGGTAGGAGACCCCTTCCTCTGAGTGGACGTAATTTGAGGAAGAAAACCACTCGGATTTTGAGCGTACGAGAGCATAGGGCTCACTGGCGATTCCAGTAGTAAATTGGCCCTCATCGGCGAATCGGCAGAATCTGAATCTGGCGCAGAAAAGTATGACTTGGCTGATTTCGTGGGCGACGACACCTTCTCCGGGAGACGCTCATCTGCACCCGCGACGGACTGGTCGTTTTTTCCAGAAACCAACATGGCACCGGATGTCATTTCAAAGGAGTCTATATTGCATCGATAGGATGGTGCTGAGCCAACGGCGTCATCTACACCAGATGAGCCCAAACCTCCATTTGGTGACCTTGACCTTGAATGCTTGGAAACGGGGTTAGAGTTCTGCGACAGGGTTCGCAGCCTCTTGGCTGGTGGAGTGATAGGGGGGTCACCTGGGCTATCATTTGATGGCATGGAGAACCCCAAGCGTTCTTCTTGGCGCACGGTATCAATCTGTGGCGGTGGGGGGGACGAGAGCTTGGCATTGTGGTGTTTCAACGGTGTAAGCTGGTGATCCTGCGGAGAATGTGTAGGACCTGACTGCGGTGGTGCCGGGGATGATGCAGGGACAGGTAATATTGCTGGCGGCTTTGCGCGAACAGGCACTATAGAACCGGTTAATGGCGTTGATGTTTCTAGATGTTCTGGAAACGATGGTGGGAGGTACGGCTACACCAAAATGGAAATCAGAAGATCCATATTGCATGACCTAACTGTGTCTTACCGTTTCTGGTACGTCCGCAATCTTGGGCCTATCAGCCTTTATGGGTGAAGCCTTCAGGAGTCGCGCGGAACTAGCTTTATCAGCACCAGCAGAAGTCGTTGTAACTTCTGGTCCATTGGATCCTTTTGAGAATTCGGGCGACCTTGATCTATGGGAAGACGCGAGAGCAGAACCACGCCGAACGGCGGGACGCGACGGAGCTCTCTTCTCCCTCTTGCTCATGATCGATTTTGCTGCTGGCTTTACTACGGCAAAATCAAGAGTGCGGCTTCGCTGTGGCTTGTCAACCTTATGCTCGGCTGGGATTGTTGTTGTGGCCGCCCTGATGTAAGTGGACGAAGCGCTTGCCGTATCATGCCATAGCCCGGGAGCTACAGACGCCTGCCACTTTCTAACTTTTTCCTTGGCGGCGCGCAAGGTAGTAGGGGAGACACAACGAGGGGGCCGTTCGCGCGTCATAGGGCCAAGTTGATGCAGCCCTGTAAAGCTTGCACGAACAGATTGCGATGTGCCAGCTACGGTCGAGGGGATACTGCCAATTCGTTGAACCACGTTGGTCTTTCCTTTGAGACGCCTGCTCTCCTCCCTCTTTTTTTCCCATTCGATCCATTCGGACTCTTCATCTGGCAATATCCATTTCGTGTTCTCCTCTGGCGCGTACGGATCGACGTTGGAAACTGACCAGGGTCGTCCCCTCACGCATCCCAGCTTCAATGTTTGGCTAATGCGCGTCCACTTCCCACTTGGTGCCTCGCCTTTGGTCGCATTAAAGGCATCCTGGACTTCATCCCTCACTTTCTGGACGCGGCGGTCAAACAGGGGGGAGTTTGGGCGGGAAGGGGGTGATAACATGTCGTTTTGAGTGGAGAGGAACAGGTGGACATCGCGTAGGAAATCTGTATAGTTTTGTTGTTTTGCAGTTACCGCCTGACTATTCTCAGACAAGTCCTTGCGCAAGCTGCCAGGTTCAGGAAAGGACGGGAAAACGGGGGTGTAAAGCGACATTGAATGTCTCCGTAAAACGAAGAGAATCCAATCGTGCGAGTCTGCTTAGTCGTTCAGCAAAGATACAGCAAGAAGCGCGAGCGGGACGTACGTGGACGGACCGTTGAAGGGAAATTCGGGCGGGGAGGGACTGACACGAACAACGATTACATAAGCTGACCATAACACTTATGTAATCCATCAACACTAGTGCCCATAACGTGAGGGGTGATCAAGATTTTGTAGGACATATCGTCATGACATTATGGATTTGGGGCCCCTTGTTCGACAAGGCTGAGTGGCTGACATCCACACGAGACAGCTCACGTTTCACTGATCTTCGGGTCCAGAGTAGCGCGGCCGATCACCATGACAGCTGACTTGGCCGAACTAGGCGCATCGGGCAAGTATTGTAATTCGTCGTTCGAGCAATATTCTACCTAAATTCCGAGCCCTGGAGTATGATAGCGGACAGCAGTAAAATCGCGATCAGATCGCTCGTCGGCGCATTGCACTCGACCGCTCTGAACGCGAAGACTTGATAGATCGATCATTTAAGCAAATGACACTCTTTTCCGAGGCGCGGCAGCCGTGGTGGCTTCCGGTGCGGCCGTTCTGGCATCATCTTGCCTTCGAACCCGATGTTTGGACTGCTTTCGGGCCCTCGCCTTCTCCTTCTTTGCTTCAGCTCGTCGTTTTGTAACTATGCGCTTCGCTTCCTCCTGGGAAGAAGGGTAAAGTAAGCGTGATTGTCACATTTTATTTTACGATTTACCAGTCGTGTTTTCCGGTCGCTCGAACGACGCCGTAAAGTCTGCTCAGTTCGAGACTTACCGGCCTACGTGACCGTGAGCGACTGCCTTTTGGCTGTGTTCAGGCTGGAGGGACTGGGCTACCTGTGGTTGATGGCGCCTCTCTGCTTTCCGTGATGCTTTCTCTTGCTGCATCTGGGCTACCGAAAGCGCAAGTTCCAATGCATCCTGTGAACATGGGAGCGAACAGGTCCCGGTCATCAAGAAGGGCAGGCGCTTCGATGGCGCGGCTGACCTTGCCGTGCTCGTAGAAAATTTTCCTCTTCTTCTCCACCAAGACGGATAAAGGCACTGTAGGCGTCTGATTTGATTTTATCATCGTACCTGTTCAATGCTGCAATGCACTTGTGATGATAGAGCCTGGGAGTGCTATACCTGGCAGCGGTCATACCGCCACATCAAAATACCCGTATTAGTCAGCTGACCGAGCTTCGTTCAGGTGGCGGTTATGTAGACGATCACCTTGGCAAGCCTGGAACCATAACCAAGCTTGACACTGCTCAACGATGCACTGGGTCTGTTGTTTCATCCTGCCAAACCGCGCGGGTTAGCTTCAGCTCTCAACCCAGAGTTCCCCGTTAATATCGTTATGGCATCTCCCTCCCTCATCTTTCCGGACCCGTTACAGTCATATCCAGGGGGATGCGCCAAGCTGACGGCAGCGAGGGTTGGCCCCTACGATAACAATTGCCGAATTCATCCCACTGCTTAACCTTGTCCTCAAAATTTGTGAGCCAAGGCAGTTACATGTTCAATCAAGTTTTGTAATGTGTTCAACGCTCTGACAGCTGTCATTTATCCAAAATCGGTGGCTGTTGCCGAATATCAGGTTTCGTGTGACCTGATTTGAGGCGCTTTCCGGACTGGTGACCCTCAACGGCCTGAGTGATTCGTATTTGGTCCCAGTTTGATTAGTCTTTCTCGACGACAAGCTCTGTGAAACCCTATCAGATGACGCACGGCATCTCCTCATCTCTTATTATGGTTGGCTGCGCAATCTGTGCTCATTTTACACGGATGTGGCGGCGGACTCCGTTGAACGCTACTGTGTCGTGTTCCCTGGCATGCCTGTACGCCCTTTACTGTTGTCGCTCGGATAATGATCTCATAGCTTTATCCGGAGGATAAAAGGCGGTAATGAGTCCCCCCCTCTCCTTCATACCTCGTTCTCTTTCTTGCAATCACCCAGCCAATATCCCGACAGCTTATAACTTCTCCTCGTCAAATTAACTACACGACCACCATGTGCCGCTGGAGACAGTGAGTGTCCCCGTCGGTTGGTGGTCGCCACTACCGCGTCGTTCAAACGCCTTTTCCACCTAGCGTCCGCAACGTATACTCTTGTGGTCACGCTTTCACATTGGTGAGCGAGCGACTCCACATCGTTCACGGTGGCCGGCTTGACTAACGCGCATTGCAGCCCGAGGAGCTCGTCAGTCGCACATCGCACGTTCGCCACTGTCTCCTGACCGCACCCGACAGATCGTCTGCGAGAATCCCAATTGTAAATTTAGCCCTAACCACCCGAGCGACTGCGTGCTGCCCCAGTGCAAGCAGACCTGCTGGCAATAGTACGATTTTCCTGCTTTTTCGGGTCGCACCTTACTGACAAGCATCTTTGGGTCCGTTCTTGCGCTGCTAGTCGGCAGTACCCCCAGCAGTACTGTATGATCATTCTTAACTTGCGCACGCATTGGTTCTCACTCCCTTCTCACAGCTCCGAATATCAATGGCCTGTGCCCAAATTGTCAGGCCGCGATGAGGAAGTGAGCGCTATCACGCTTGCTGTAACTCAGTTGTGTGGATAGACTTGGATCAGCAGTTGGCGTATCAGCTGATCGGATGTGTTTCTTGAGTATATAGCCGAGGAGTATCTCGTATTGGTGCACTGTATTTGCGTTGCTGATTGTAGAAAATACATATACGTATAGAATTATTGGCCCCAGAGGAAGAGAGTCTAACGGGCGCAATTGCGTCTTCGCCTCGTATCAACGCGGGGTGGGGAGAGGATCCCTCGGTCGCGGAGATCAAACAAAGAGAGGGCAATTGCATCACCTCCGTGAGCTAACGAAAAAGGCCCGCTGCTGGTATCAGTACATAACAAGTCAACTCCAAGGGCTCCGTGGAGTCGTAATCCCGCAACTGCATTTATAGAAGTTGTCATAATTCATTATATTAGGTTTTCCCTCCATGTCGGTATCGGCTCGTGGGTTTTCCCGGTCAACCCACGTCACGAAAAAAAGCCTACAGTATTTGTATTTACAGCGTCTTGGATTGGGAAAAAAATTATTGAAGGAGCGGAGCGGACATGGTTTGAATTGATCCCTATCACACCGACGAAATATTTTTTTCTTTTCTTTTTATTAATCCCCCCCCCTCGAAGCGTTTGAGCCAACGTGAACAGACGGTCTCTCTCGTCCCTGGCCGCGCGCGCCACATTTATCCATCCGATACGCGGTCTATATACAGCTTTGGGACGCCACAACACGCGGGACGTCGGGAGCCGTTAAGAGCTCCCTGAGCGTATGGATCGCAAGTGAGGCCGTAAATGTGCGGCCCCCACGGACACCACCGTCCCTTTTTGTCTCCTTTCTCCTCTGGCATTGGTATCTGGCGGGCACATGACGCAATCCACCCAGTTTTCCAGTGCCTAGCATTGACAGGAAGGCGGGATTGCCTTATTATTTTTTTACTACCCTGCTGACGTGAACTGACTCCGGCACTGGTCGGCGTACGTGGGGACGCGCCCCACTACACCAGCCGTTCAAGTGTTCTGATTGGACAAAATATGGTACTATACCAAAAGAAGCATGAAAGGGAACTTCAGAAAAATTGTGAAATGTCGGTGTAAGACCCTGACGCCCATACAAGTTGGGTGTGGGGAAAGTCGGGGACCGGGCGGCGGGGTTCCTTGCGCTCAGGTAAGCCTTCACCTTGTTTGGAACGATAAGGGGAATGACCTGGAGGGTACGCGAATACGGAAAGTCCGACTTGTGACACGAATCGGGTCCAACGAAAGAGCGACCGGCGTGGGTGCGGTGACCACTCTGCATTCGCTTGAATGATGACTCCGGTCGGAGGTCTGGGTCCAATAACGCATTGGGAGATACACATTACAACAGCAAACTTTGTTGGTAGATGCCATGGGGAATAGGTTGCCAGCTGGTTGCGGGACCGGCAGCGTGGAGTGAGCACCCCGATTCAACGTCAATCACTCACAGCCCTGAAGCGGACTGCCAGGTACGAGATAGGTTGCGGAGTCATTGTCGCTACAAAATTCAAGAACGGGGCATTTGTGAGTCAAGTTTTCCTGTCAGACCACTCATACCAAATACGATTATCCATATACCTTGTATTAGGAATTGTACGGCATGCCTGTCTTGTCAGCTTCAGTTTCACAGTAATCGGCAGTATGTATCCATGTGACTCTGCCAAGGATGGTAGCAACACAGGGGTGCCTATCAAATGATAAATGATGCACGGTACGCGGGAAGACGCAGAGATACACACTAGTCTTTCTTGGCCTGTCAATTTTGGAGCCGAGGTCAGCTGGTACATTTAGCAACCATCCATGGGAGGTAGTCGGACGAAAAGCTTAAACAATCTCACATGGTTGCGTTGCATCGTGAGGCTGGATTGGTCAACTTTCCCAATATAAGGTTACGTTGGAGTACATTGTGTTTTCGAATGGCAGGAGAAGGCGCGGGAAGTTGCCGACGGCCTACGGGAATTGCCACCCGACTGAATTGATCGGACCCAACGATAAATTGAACCTCAAAGGGAATGGCGCGGTCCGTTCAGATTTTAACTTGACCGCGGTAACTTTCAAGGGCGCATGGGAAATACGAATAGGTTTGAGTCACGCTCGAAGCGTGGGGTCGCGGACCATGATGGCGTGGCGCTGAAACCCCAGCCCTTTGCTCACTGGAGCTGTGCATAAAGCACAACGACAGAGGGACGGTATGGGGCTACAGACGCGGGAGAGGTTCACGAGACGCACCTGTCAGCGTACCCAGGGTGCCGTCTGTCGATACAAAACTTGCGACGGTGGATCCAGAGCCATCCAGAGAGCACTCGTCGTCTCCGGTGTCTTCTTCCCAGTTGCGACTCACAAATAGCCTCGAGGTCCGAAACGCCGGGCACAGGACTGACGGTGTCAGATATCGCAAAATTGGAATGCCAGCGAGGCTATCCTGATCGAGGCAAGGTGACCTCGAGACAGCATGCCAGCACCTGTCATGATATGTATCTCTACCGCGAACAAAGGATAGAAAGTTACACTGGCCTGTCACAGCGCCTGTCCGATGCCACTCAGTATCTCGTCGACAAGTATGGGAATTGGTACCGCGGTGTCGCAGATGATGGGTCGCGGAGACATTGCGTCCTCAGATTAAGGCATGGGGAAGTGCAAACGAGTTGGAGGGCCGACTTGCGCGCGAACTGCGGTCTTGCCTGGGCAATCTGACTGGGGCTCGACACGCCGAGCCCCTCCGCAGTCGCGGGCGAATGGAAGGTACCCGTACGGTCGGAGCTGAATATGATTGATAATTAGCTTTGCGGAACTCGGATGATGACTTGCACCGAGTCCCATCGTAGAAAAGAGGTCGGTGTTCGTATCGTTGAATCTTCTGGCTATCCGTTGACCAACCAGAGAAATGGCAACAGAACGTGATCCACTGTTGACCAGTCCCAGTACACACGGTGAGGGCAACAGACAACCGCGTACACCCGTCGGGCCGCTTGAGATCTCACGGTCAACTCGTTATGCAATTTTGGCTGGCCTTGGGTCCGCTACATTTCTCTCGGTCAGTGTCGGGTCCTTGCACGAATCTGGCTATTTTTTATGATTTATCGTCGTTTGACAGGCCCTAAACAGTGCGTACCGTTCTCTTGGTATGGACCCGCTCTCATTGTACCTGCAGCCACCCTAGTGGCGACCTGTGTGTGCTTGAATATCATCTCCAATTCAGCTATAATTGATCACTTTCGGCGCAGTGCTTCCCTCTATCTCATCGGAGTTCAACAGGTCCAACGAAGCCAGCTGGTTAGGAACCTCGTAAATGCTTATGGAATGTGCTGCCCGATCTCAGCTGATGTACCTATCAGATATCTATTGGCAGTTTGCACATTTACCCCACTTTACGGTCGCCTGTGCAATGTATTGGGCCGGAGAGGTGCTAATCAGACAGCGGTTATCACTTCGGCAATAGGAACCGCTGCGTGCGCCTATGCGAAAAACATGGAAATGCTCACCCTAGCCAGATTCGTGCGTCCCGCTAGATGTATGCGCTTATTCAAAATATTCATGCTTGGTAGCTGTCTGGTATGGGTGGTGGCGGTATTCTGACGACCTCATCGTGAGATTTGGAAGCTTCAAATCCCGTACACATTTCATCTAATCTTGACGCCGGCTATTATAGGATCGTTATCAGTGACATGTATAGTCTGCGTGTCTGTTTTCGTTTTCAATTATTACGCTGCGATGATCATTAACATGACACAGTCCAGAGGTTTGGCGCAAGCTGTCGCCGCTCTATTCAATGGCGTGCGTTTCCCATCCTCGTTCTTTATGTGGAATTATTCAATTCATTTCTAGCTCGGCATGGGACTTGGGGGGCCCATTGGGGGTCTTTTCAGTGAATGGTGAGAACTATCTGTCTCATCTTGCCGGTGCTTTAATTTATCTTGTTCCAAAAGGTTTGGGTGGCGATCGGCGTTTATTATGCAATTGCCCCTTTTCGCACTATCACTCGTTCTCACCACATATAATTTGAACTACGTAACGCCTGTAAGCTCCGTTGTCACATGCTGCACCTCAGCTTCCTAGATATCGTTGCAGGGAAAGGCTAAAAGCACCAAGGATGCACTAAAGAGAGTAGACTGGGCTGGCTGCTTCACACTCTTTGTGGCGGTGCGTGGTTATCCAGATCTCGTTAACCAAACTTTTTGGACAAATTGCCCTTGACAGGTGGGAGCTTTCTTGGTGTTCCTGAGCATGAAGTTCAATGAGGACTACACGGTATGTTCCATGTCGCCTTCCAAATCCAGAATCCGATCTTGCCATAGTGGGATGACCCCTGGGTTATCGTCCCGATCTCCTTGGCCTGCGCCTCTTCTGTTACGTTTGTACTGGTGGAGCTGCTAGTTTCCCCAGAGCCCATACTCGCACCGTTTCTATTGAGACAGCGCGTCCCTGTGTTGGTGGGGATAAGCAATTTCTTCGTTTCCCTGTGCAACTTCTCGGTCATGTATTTTTACCCCATGTGGTTCCAAACCGTAGCCTTGACAAGCGCAGCTGTAGCAGGTGAGACATCCGTTTTGTGATGTGCGTCGCAGCGTAAACATGATGGAAGGCCTTCATTTGTTCCCCAACAGTATCGCCTCGTCTATCGGGTCTCTGCTCGCTGGGTGAGTGACTCGTGCCCTGTGTTTGCTGCTTTCAAAACGGGTTAACGGGTTAACAGCTGGATGATGCATCGCTCGGGAAAATATAAAATGATCGACTTATTTTTGGGTTTTTTCCCATTCATCGGAATCGTCTTGATCACTTTCATCCACGAACACTCGGGGCCACTGCAAACATGGTTCAGCATTGTGATTCTCAAGTCTCATTCCCTGTCTTGCATCAGATTGACGCGGAAATGATAGATTCCCCTTGGCTTTGGAAACGCATTAGTATTTCAAACGACACTGGGTACGTGCAAACATGTTTTCGATAGACAGCATCAAGCCCTGACCGTTCGTCATTGCCACTATTAGTTGCATTGCTTGCGCATTTGCCCGGTGCGTGATGGGGAAAACGATGATGCTAATATCGGACTCACGATGATGCACAGAAGACTCAGTGGCTGTTGGCACAGGATTCACCCAACTTTTCCGTGGCCTCGGCAAGTGACCAGCTCAGCCCTGGTGTGAATGGGCTCTGACACGTTTGAACACAGGACAAGTGTGCGGTGTCGCCGTCTCGTCCGCCCTCTTCCAGTCGATGCTCAATTCGGCACTGCACGCACGGATCCATACGCCTGATGCAGACGAGGTTCGGGGATATACTGTCGTCCAGGCATTGTCACTGACGACGGCTTGCGGCAGGTGATCAGTCGGATTCGGCACTCGACGACGCTCGTGGCACGGCTTGAGCCTGAATTGCAGCGTGCTGCAAGGGACGCCTATGCCGTCTCCCTGCGGGCGGTGTTTTTCCTTGCGGCGTGCTCGACGCTCTTGGCATACATCGTCCGACTTCCGGTCAGTCGCGTTGCTGTGCCATTTGATCTGTGCTCCTCACTCGACGACATGCAGATTCCGGACCAGGATCTGGAGCAGAGGGAAAGAACGAAGGTGGATGCTGCACCGAATGCATCTGAGGCGGAAGCACAGACGACACGACGGACGCGCGCGGTTCGTGCGGATGACGACGTAGATGAATAGAGTGGCGAGTACGCTTGCGTAGCGGCGCCAAGTCACGTTTCAAGGCCGTCGGTGTAAGGGCCGACCGGGCCGAGCGATACCTCGGATCAACACCCTTTCGATTTAGATCGCCCATACATGAGGCACACTTCTTATTCTCATCCTTTTTCATCGTTCTAACATTAGACAAGATATGGGACACGGGCCCACGCTCCGAGTGATGTAGATACCTTGCATAGCACGATATCGATTCATGGATACATCCTTATCCTTGTCTTTGTACGTCCTGACCGGCATGCGTGAAACGCGGACGTGCGCGTGCTTCGCGAAGCAGGACGCATCGTGTCGGCCCTCTCAGCCGAGCCCCCAGCGGACGATGACTCACAGCGGGGCCCTTGCACCGTCTTGGCTGCGTCCTGATTCGCGATGATCAGTCGCATCCGCGACCGCCTCTGGTCGTACTGTCTGGGACATCCATCCAAGAACGCTCACCGATTCCGGAGCACGAGCAAAAGGGAGCGGGAAACAATCGTCGTAGGCGTACTGGGGCGGAATTCTGTAGGGTTCATCCCTCTTTCCACTTGTCCTGACGGTACGCACGCCGATGTTGTCCAATTCGTGGGGTAGTATGAAAGCATAGGACAATAAGCGGTAGGATGGGGTGAGACAAAAACAGGGAGGAAAAAAGCAAACGAAGTGGACCCACATGCCTAACCGGCTAAAAAAAAAAAAAAAAAGGCTTGTATGTATCCATAAAAAAAGAATAAAGAAAGAGAGAAACGCCCGCTCGTACACGTCCAGGCTAACCTTCTCGCTTGGGTGTACCGCGCGCTTGGTTGAGAAGACGACGATCCGAAGGAGAGAAGAAAAAGAAAAGGGCGGGTCGACCTGGACCCGTATCAAGAATGCAACCTCCTCCTCTGTGCGTTCCGCCGTTCACCCTCAACGCAGACGAACGTGACGAGAACGTCTCCGGTGATGGTGAGTCCGTGCGGGGTGATGTGGATCAATCCGGGATTGGATCCCACGGAGGGTAGGTAGGTCGCGGCGGGTGCCTGTTTGCTATCGTTGCTGGCCATCTATCCGACGATCGATCAACATGACGTGCAGCGGGCATGCTAAATCGCACGTACCAACGATGAATCGTTCTCAAACGACCATTTGTAGGACTGTCCGTTGAGTGCCGTGAACGTTCGTGAGCTGTCGTACCCACGTGTTTGATACAGTGCACGACAGCGCAGAGGGAAAAGGAAACAAAAGAGGCGAGGGACCAAAAAAAGGAAGGGGCGAGCGGTAAGAGTCAACACAACATCAAAAATCAAAGGGACGATCTTCTCGGGCGTTGATGGGGGGACCCGGTAAAGGGGAAGAGTCACTCACGAACTGAACAGTTTGCTTCGGGTGACGTAGAGTTCGTGGCCGTGTACGACGACCATGCCCGGTCGACCGGACTGCCACACGACCCGACCGACCTCGGCTGCGGTCAGACCATCTGTGCTCACCCGTCTGACCGTTGTCGTCGATGGGAACACGCCGAGTGAGCTCGGGGTTTCGATCCGGTAGAGAATCCGGCCCTCTGGGGACACGAGGGCAGTATTAAAGGGACTATCCTGTGCCAATGAATAGTTCATCTGCGTCTGGAAGAGGAAAATTTTTTAGGGCGGCTGTATGGGCGATGGGACGGGCACGAGGAGAGTCGCGAGCGAGTAGGACGCTGGGAGCCTGAGCCGAGAGAAGACCCGGATTCTGCCACGTTGAGCGCCCAAAGGGCGCAGCTCGCCATCCCACCTATGAACGTTGTACTTTTGGTTGCTGTGGACACCAGTCAGCATGGACAGAATTGACAAGCGTAGTGGTCTTTGCGATCCCAACACGACCACGACCTCGAAGGCCATCAGTGAGGCGGTGTGCCATCGCCTCAGTGATCGGTTCCAAAAAGGGTTAACGTATGAGAGCACGTGATCAAGATATGCGACCCCAAGGGTGACCCATCCTCAGTATCGTCTAAAGTTATCGCCCAAGAATACACGATTATTGCATTATACTACCAACAATGTCCTCTCTAAAGTGACCAGAACACCATCGAACAACTACGAGAAGACGTCAGAAAGGATAGACACCAGCGTTGTACAACAGACCTTAGAGGTCCTCGACGGTCACCATCGTCGACAGTCGACTGCGCTTGTATGTGCGGGGCATATCCGGATTGGGGGGTGCCCGCCGCATCGGTTTCCCAACAGCATGCACTCTGTTGAGCAGAATCCCAGCGACGGCTTTGCAACGTGCCTCGCGATCCTGCGCGAGCCTCTGAGCCGTCCTCTGGCGAACCAACGCCTCCAGATGGATCGGCCGCGGCATCTTCACGGTCAACGACTGCGAGGCCAGTCGTGTGCGCTGGTAGGGCACGAGCGGCTCGTTGCTCACGGGGAGTGCATGGACGTCGTCAAACGGGTCTTCGTGGGGAAAGTGGATGGGCTGAGTGGTGACGTGTGACGGCGGTGGGGGCAGCCGCCTGCAGCTGGAGGGTATAGAGACGGAGGCGACACGCCACGCAGCCCTGGCTAGTCCTGGGGCATGTCTGTCGGGCATGTCCATGACGACGCCAGCGTACGTTGAGGAGGGGAGTCTGCAGGTGGTCTGGACGGGGGCGGACATGGCGACAGACAGCAGGGACGAGAAGGCAGGACTGCGGAGGGCAGACGTTATAAATCGACCACTGCCGAGAGAACAAGAAAAGGAGAGGTCAGAAATGGACTAGGCCTCTTTTGCCCATCATCGCCCTTTGTTCTCCTCCTTGTTGTTCTCCTCGACCGACGACTGTTCACCCCACATTGTAGTACACAATAATGCCACCAACCCCGTCACGACGCTCAGTTGAGCCACGCCCGCTCGTCACTGAGGCTTTGAAGACGACCCCAAATGCGTCCTAGGCCAACGCTATTATTATTCGCAACCCGATCCACGGCGCTCCCAGCCACACTCTCACTCGTATCTTCCAGTAGTCTCGTCCCTCTGAACGTGTCTGCATTGGTTTCAACGAGCGATAGATCTCAACAAGCTTCTCTGTTCCCTTGACCACCAGATCCCGCTTACCGTTTCACGCGTGTAAGTATGAGCCAGAGTGGAGGCGCGGCATAACCAAATCTCGCCAACGAAGTCGCGCTATCTCTCATACGTCGATAACGGCAGAGCGGTACCCGTGACAGGTTCGGAAGACGCCCCTCAGAATGCTCGCGTAGGAGGATGACCTCGGCCCTCTGCGCGGAGGGAACTCGTGTCTCGAAGCGACTGACATTTGGAGATACGCCTATGACCGTCCGAAGAGGGTCACGAACGGACGCTGATGGAGGGTGGGGATGACGAGAGAATGGGCTCAGGGGAGGAGTGGAGCCACTCTAGAACGGCAGAGGCTATCCTAATCAGTCGGGCAGTTACCGCCCATGCACGAACGATCGAGGATGCAGGTGTGTACCTCGTTCTTCAATCGCACCCTCAAGAACGAGGCGACGCCCTCCACAGTCTCTGTTCTTTGACTCGCACCTCTTGGAGGCTACGATGTACAAGGGGGGGAGCATATCAGATGCGTCTCCTGTCTCTGTTACGGCATTCACTGGTTCGAAACAGGGCCCGAGACGCTGCTTCGTTCGCCATGCCTGGGTTTACGTCCTCCGTCCACCACAATTGCATTCTAGACCCATGTGCATGCGGTGTCGTTGGTGATGGCATTAGCCATCTTTGTGCCTATCATTAGACCCCTGGTACAGCACGGGTCGAGAACCGATCCGGTGATACGAGAGGGTGGAGTCGTCTTCGATGCCTGATGCCCCAGTACGCATGATTCCATCTCACAGAAAAAAAGGTGCACACAGGATGGCGCGCACCAGCCAAGCGTGCCCCCGCGTCACCACCAGCTCGTCGTCGACGTGGACCAGCCCCGCCTGACACCTGTGGCCACCCCGCCCCCGCCACTCCACTCTATCATTCCCCATTCGTCCCGTACCTTGGCCGGGATAACCTTTAAGCCTGGACGTTGAAATGAACGGACGTGGCCGTGCAGGGCAAGCTCTCCCGGACGCACTGCCCGCCATTGCATGGCTAGTTTCTTCTGCGCCTACCCTGCCGTGCGGCGGCGCGACGCAGCCTCGCACCTGCCACCCCTACAGATGCGTACGTCTACACCCAGGGGCCGGAGACGCCGAGTGGCGTATGCCACGTACTTTGTTTTTTTTTTTACTCATTCGACAAACCTCGGACGTACAGGAAGGGAGGCCTCGAACGTTCCAGTCGCACGGCTACCCGAGAAGGCGCTGCTCACCATGCACCGACTATACTACTCGGCCACATACTCGAGAAACACCATCGGTCTGCTGATACGCCAACAATGGATCCAAGTCTAGACGATCGTTCCGCACAACTGAGTTATGGCATGTTCACTGCCCCATCGCGGCCTGGCACGTCGGGCATATTCGATATTCAAAGTTGCGAAAAGGGTGAGAGCGAGTGCGTGAACCAATGAGAACGGCCGTACAGCACTGCTGAGGGAACTGCCGACCAGCGCCAGATCAAACAAGGTGCGCCGAAAAAGCCGCACTGTTGTCAGCACGTCTGCTTTCACCTGGGCGGTACAGTCACGCGGTGCTAAATTTACGATTGGGAACTGTCGGGTGGTCAGGAGGTACGCGTGGCGAGCGTGTGATGGGATGGACGAGCGCTTCGGGCTGCGAACGGTCAGACGAGTCGGCCACGTGCTGTGAATGTATGGCCGCAAGAGACGAGGACATTCACGCCGGGCACATGGCGGTGATCGTCAAACTGTCTCAACGGCGGAGGTGGGCTTGTATGGGTACGCTCTATTGTTCTTTCACTTGCCACTGCTCGCAATCGCGCACCACGAAAAGCCAGGGACGATCCCTCCGTTCTCACAACACCCTGGCCGGACCATCCATATTCCGCAGCCGGCGCCCATCCATCACGACACACCGCCTCGAACGCACACGGCCAGACGTTGCATAGATAACGAAACAGCCTCTTGTTCACGAGTGGTACAAAACAGAGGAAAAAAAGAGAAACAATGTAATCCTGCGGTTCGACTTCCATTTCCATATGCCTTTTTGTCTTTTTTTTTTTTTGGTCTTTTGCTTTGTATGTGGGAGCATAAGCCTGTTTGGTGAGGAATAAAAGAAAGAGGATGCGATGAAGCACATGCAGATGACACATTCACATTTTGGAAGAGGATGAAAGATGTGCAGAAGAAGATGAGTCGAGTAACCCAACACCAGAGGAGCGGTGAACACTGCAAGCTACAAGCATACAAATGGCAAAGACAGAGAGAGAGAAAGAGAAAAAGCATACCGCTCAGACACTCACACATATCAGCGTACATCATGTTCAAAACTTCAACGTCTAGAGGTATCCATCCAAAAAGGAACGCCAACACGATTCAGTCTCCTCTGTTTCAGGCAAACAGTGAACGCACACACCTCCAGCATAGAACGCGCCATGATAATATGCAGACGGACACGGCATCGCAGGCTACTCATTCGTACTGACAGCATCAGATAATGCGGATCGGACATATTCGCGAGTGGTATTCGCCGTCCTTCGCTTAGCCAACGGCCGGGACGTCTCATTCCGACGAAATACCATCTGCGCGACAAGCTGTGACATGTTCCCAACGACGCCTCGACGCCGTGCATGATTTTGTGGATCGCGTTCGGGGCTCTGCTCCTGGGGGCACGTCGACACCCCATCACCCAACTTTAACCGGAGGAGGGCACCCACTTCCTTGCTTCGCTCCCGTTCTCGTTTTCGTATTTTCCGAGCTTCGGCCCGTGTGAACAGGTCAACATCTTCTGTGAGCGCTTCCAAACGCCTGGCGGCGCGCTCAGCAGCAACGGACCTCTTCCGCAGGTCGAACAGCTTGGTCAACTCTGGATCCGTGATGTCCTCCGGCAGAAGACAAAGATCAAAGTCTTCCGGGGACGGTGAACGTGGTAATGGCACGTCTTGTGGATCATCGATAAACAGTAGAGGTTGACAGGGTGCGAAAGGAATAGAACGAGATGGGACTGAGATCCTAGGTATGAGATCGTCGTCGGTGTCTGCTCCTGGAAGGGACAGTAATGGTTGACCAGGTAATGCAATCACAGGATCACTGATCGAGTCGCCTAGAACGATGTCAGAATCGGGGAGACCCGAACAGGACCTTCGACATGGGGAGGAGGGAACGATCTCGGGGAACCCATCATCCTCCAGATCAGGGAGATCCAGTCTTGATATTAGAGGCGAATTGGGTGGAGCCAGTTCGTCACATTCGGTCAACGATGTCAACGAGGCACTCGAGGCGGATGAAGGTGACAGCTCAAGATCCGATCGAGAGGCCAGACTCGACGCCAATGGAATATTGATCGGCGCCAACAGAGGGCGAGGTGCACCGACGTCGACCTCGAGTAATGATGAAGATTCACGAGGCGAGAGAGGTGAAGGGTGACCATAGTCCGGTGTATGTGGCGCGGTTGCATCGCAAGGAGAGAAGAGTGCGTTCAGGTGTCCCGGCTCTGAAAAATCCTGCGAGGACGCTATTGAGAGTGCCTGCTCGCATGGGGGACCCCAGCTCGGGGAGAGCGGGGAGAGAGGGATGACAGACTGGACTGCATGAGGTGACAATGAGGGTTCTGATGGGGAGGCATAGGACTCATCGGTGTCACATCCCTCTTCGATGTCCTCGACCTCTTGCTCGTAAAAGGGCATGTCAACGTCAGCATCGGGTAAAATGAGTGGCGCATGTGGTATCGTCGGTGGTGGGGTGAGCGGTTTCTGTGAGGCCAAGTCCTCCCGACGCATGACAGGTGGTGAGTCGAGTACGCCGGCGAGGTGGGTTGAATACAGCGGTGCGAATTCGCCGGCTTCTTCTTCTGGCAGAGGTATGGTGGATTTTGACGTGGACGAGCCCGACGGTGGAGAGGGGTATACTTTGGCAGAATCGGTGTACAGCAATTGTGTGGGCCCACCCTGGAGGGCGTGGTTGCGGGCAAACTTGATATGAGCGTCATCTCGTTCTGAACACGGTGCGATAACAGGAGGATCGAACGAATCGCTGAACGTGTGCCACGAACGAGAGGGCAGGGCCCGACTCAACGTCGGTCTGCATGGGGGCAACCAAGCGGCGCTCGTGGAAGGGTGCGAGGACAAGAGGGTATCTGTAGAGAAAGATTCCATGGTATACGTTGCAGATAGCTCCACCGATATTCAAGACCTGGAAAAAAGTCGGCGAGGTGGAACGGGGGCGGTGAAAAAAAAAACATACAGGAATGGCACATCAACGAATACACATCACTCTGGAAAGACAGATGCAGAGAACGAGGGGACCGTTCTGGTTGTGGTGGACGCTGAGGCCTCGTGTTGAGCGGGTGGCTGAGAAAACGTGTCGGTGATTGCCCGTCGTATTCCCATTAGACTATTTCTACGGACACGCGCAGTCCCCAGTCAATCCAGTCAACACCTGCGCCATCAACGTCTCTTCCCCTTCCCCAACATGAGGCTCCAACTCGTGTTGCTTCACCCCCCGCCGGGCCATCGCGTACGCCCTACACGCCTCCGTGCTCGCCTTCAACGCCGGGTCATCATGCCTCAGCGCGACCGCCGCACAGCCCGGAAAATTCAGCTCTATAATCTCCTTCACCTTGGGTAACAGGGCTGGATCAGGCGAGTACGTCCCAGAGTTGTTGTCGATCACGATTTCCCACTCCACCTCTTCGTCTCGCACCGCGTCCGAGAAACGTGCCCATCCGCCAACAGGCCGTGGATGGAATTCGCCGCTGTACCGCACCGTCGTTGCACAACTGCTGTGCAATGCGTGTTTGGACGCAAAGTCGACGAAGAACGCCGCACCCGTTTCGGAAAACCGCAGTGAGTCGTCGTCCACGGAGATGACGTACGTGTATACGGTAGGTTTGATACGATGCGTATGCGACACCGTCCCATCAATGGATGAGCGGCGCATGCCACCACGAAGGAGCGCAAACACATCCTCGATGGATTGAATCACTCCAAACGTGTTCGATGGCGATCTCGCGTACAGCATGCGATGACCGGCTTGAATGCCCGAACGAAGCGCAATAGACGTAGGCCCTTGAAAAATAGCCTGCGCAGCCTTGTAATCGTGGTTCCAGGGTTGCACTCGATCCCCAAAGATCCGTGGAACACCCTTGATGTACACCTTCCAAGTCGAGTACAGGCGCGAGTCCCTCAGCTTCGTCAACGCACCCACCGTCGGTGAGCTATGGCGCGAGTAATGGACAGGTCCATCAAACAGGTACGGAAGCCGCACCGGATCTTCGCTAGACGGCGAACAGTCAATCTTAAATGAGCAAATGTCACGAGTCTGCCAGCAAGCACCATTCGGTTGCGCGTTACCTTGAGCCAAAAAGTACCTCGTTTAAGTAGACGTATCGAACCTTGAATCTCTGCTTCCTTGGCACCCGGGTATATCGTCGTCTCAAACTTGCCGACGTAGCGATCCGCTATTGCGGTATGATGTTTGTACCGCAAGGTAACGGACAACACCGCCGTCGTCGGCACGTTCTTGACTTGCCACACTTCGTTCCACACTGGTGTCAATGTGTTGAGCTGAACCGACGATCTTGTAAAGTGACCACGTCAGATTCGGAGAGCTCTCGAAACAAGGTGACACACATGTATGACAGTTTATTATCCAAGCTCGCGTGGAAGAATGGGTCTGTCGCCCCGATGACCTCTAACTTGGGGAGATTGGATGCACCAATGAACTGGACTCGTCAGTATCAGGGGAGTGAAAAGAGGTATACTCCCACCTGGATCGTCACATCGACGTACTTGGTCTCCACACCGAGCCATCTCATCGCAGCTTCAAGGGCGTCGTCGCAGTTGGCTGTCGGGTTACCATCACGAACGCGCGCGTGCACACGATCGACGATGTTCACGACGCCTTGAATCGGATTTAACATGACTAGAATTGAAGGTCAAGCAATCATGAGGAGGTTACATGGTACAGCAAAGCCAAGAGCGTTCCGGCGCCCCCATTTGATGGTGCTGCGGAGTACGGACACGGATTTAGTAAGCAACGCTTGTACAATCCACTAGTTGGTCAACGTCCGGTGCGTTTGCATCACAGTCAAGTTCATTACGTCGTATTGCGATACACAAGCGATAAACGTCCTCCAGTTGCTGTGTTGCAATGACGAACGGTAATTCTTGATGGCAATGATATTGATTACCGTCGAACAAGGGTCGGTAACCAGTCAATTCCCTCGTCGTTCTGATCAAGTACCTGGGCTGGTAGCAAGCGTGGGGGACCCCTCGGAATTCATTCTGATGCCCCTCTCTGTATACAGGGTGAGAACCACGACGTGTGAACAGGGATAATATTTTTCCTTGGCGCGTCTCTAGCTGGAGGTGACAAGCCTGCAGCTTCGTCTATTTCTGATTAGTACGAGTACAGCCAAATGACGGGGGTAAAACACGACCGAAGCTTCCGTTAGCAATCTGCTCTAGTTGCGAAATGACATGTCTGTTTTCGCTCAATCCCGCTCCGCAGTATCGTCACCGGCGGCGCTTTTTTGAGTGCTGAAATCGGGGAATCCAACATCGGCAAATGCACGCATCCGCTCACCATACCGAATCGTGAGCCAGATCAGCCTGCTCGCACATCAAAACGCGCACCCAAAAACGATCATGACATACGCACAGATATCCAATCAAAGCCAGGATGCCCGAGATGCTGTTGGTTGCGGCGACGCCCAAGGTTTCGATGGAGGGTATTAACAGTGCAGACGCCGGCGCAAGTAAAAGTGATCGGAGAGCCCTGAGGTAGGCACAGTCGTCGATCGTCAAGAGCACGTCAC
>JBBPKT010000187.1:0-16595 GCA_038089395.1 Pulveroboletus frians
AGTTAGCCCTGAGTCGGTAGTTCCATTCATACACTGACACTTTGTTTATATCTGTTTGTGTTCAGAAGTTATTTAATAAACAATCAAAATATGCGAAACATTGGGACAATTTTGTGAGTCACTGTATATTCTGTGAGGCAGGCATATGATGAGCGCTACCACATATAGGAACATGTTCGATCAATTATCAGCAGCATTACATACAATTGGTGCCACACATACGACCCCAGAAACCCCAGTAAAGACCGCAGCCTTGTGTCCGCATATCTGCTTTTGGACACAAGCACAGTTTAATCAATGGACAGCCACAGCTGAAGCACATGCTGACCAATGTTGGAGGCTAGCCTATCTGGAGCTTGAGGAGGGTGGCACTGTTTCGGATTCTGTACTCAAGGTAATCCACAAGAAGGTACGAAGGTGTTGGGTGGAGCTTGTCACCCAACAGATGACCCCAAAGAGCTGGGGAAAGGCCAGTATGTCCACCAAAGACCTCGTGTATAAATTGGTTTACAAATCATTTCTATTCTTACAACTCGCCGAGAACGACTGGAAGGTCAAACTACTCTGCTCGATTGACTATCCTGGATGGGTACAGAACAATCTAGACGACAAAGGAAAGTGGTTGGTCAAGCAGGAAGATGACGTGGCGCCTGGAGAAGAACTGGCACCCAGGACGAGCAAGAAGTGAAAGGCAAATGCAGGGAAATCCAAGATGCCCAAAAAAAGGGCCAAAAGTACGGATGTTCATACTTTTCAAACTATACTGACATGCGCCGTTTCACAGGTGACCCAGATGCGATAGATTTCCCGGCTCTGGAATCATCAGAATCCATGATGGCTCAGTTGAATCCCATCGGCCCGACTTCAATAGTATTAGATGAACCAGGTACATATATATATTTTTAAGATGTGAAGCTCCTGATACATTTTGGACGTGTTATTACCAGAATCACTGATGATGTTATATGACATGCCCAAGGAAGATGGACCTGGACCTGCCCCAACACTCTCACTCGTCGCACCCACAGCATCTGAGAATGCAATCATCACCACTGCTGCGACTGGTTCAAGTTTACCCAATGCACCTGAGGATGCTCCCTCCCTGACATTCATGTGTGCACCTGGCACATCTGAGGAGGTAACAACTACGCTGGATTTATCAAGCCCACCTGAAGATTTCCCCACATCAACACTTGCGCCTGTCATATCTGAGAACACCACAACTGGACCAGAATTACCAGGCACACCTAATGAAGACGTTGCTGCTATAATGCCTGTTGTCATCAATCCTACGTGCGTCTATGGCTTTGAGTGATATCGTTGTAAAACAACGATCCTTTCCGGGATGGAAAAGGATCTATGAAAATGGGTGCGAGTGTACTCGACCCAAGGGAGGGTGTCAGATGGTAGCAGCCCGAGATACGGACCTGAGTGAAGAAACCCTCAAACGGAGGGAAAATAAATGAATAAAACAAAAGTCAGACTGACAAGAACTGAGGGAAAGACAAAGATGATAGAAAAGATAAATTGATAATCTTCAGAAGCACGAGTACACCAGTTTTATAGTCTCGGGTATGCCCGTAGACTTCTATCTACGAGATGAAACAAATCCGAGGCCAATCAGCACCCAGGGAACATACAATCTAAAACTGTCCGGTCCGGATGATTCGAATCCGGTACCGGACTGACGCGATCCGGACCCGGATAAACAGGCGGATTGTACAAACGAACTCAGAAAAACAAGAAACAAACAAAATACAAAATAAACCTACCCGGATGGACTGTAAACGCAATGGACGCTTAAGTGGACGCTTGAATGGACCGAAAAGGGAGCTGTATAACCATAGGAGGCTCGACCTCCTACATCGTGCTAACAATTACTCTAGTGCTAGTCTTGGAAAAATATCTCTCAAGCTCAAAATCCTGCCTCTGCCCCCTCTCCAGGGACTGAGAGCACATCAGGGCGGCAGTGAGGGTAATGAAGACAAGTCCTCAAATGGTAAGCACAAAGGCGCCGTCAGTCGCAAAATGTGGGTAGTGAAGAACAAGACTGGATAGTAAGGTTTCTCTAGCCTATCATAGACTGTTAGCTAATCTATCTAATAGCAATCTGTGCACTGCCCGTTGGCTTGCACAGATAAACGTGAGCAGAATGAGCGAGGAATTCCATTTATACTGGAACCAAGAACTTGACAAAGTGTGATGCAAGGTACATATCATTTTATCTTTACTAGTAGATCTATGTATACTGAGTGGGCGGTAGGCATACAAGATGGAGGCAAAGGAATTGGTAAGTACATCGATACCATGTTGAATTCACCACTGAAGTGACAACAGAGGGCTTGGGATGACGTGTTCCAAGGAGTTCTTCACTAGTTAGCAAGTTTTCTTGATGCGATTGGCGACTAGCGTGCGGACGGCGATTGGACACTTTGCAGATATGATTCAATTGGTATGGTGTAATGTAGTATGATAGCAATGTCATTTCAGTGCATATATGTGCATATCAGAATGGAACAAAATGGTTGTATATAATCATTTGAGCACATATATGCACATATTGGAACAGAATGAAATGGTCATATATAATCATTTGAGCACATATATGCGCATATTGGGCAGGCTATACAACCAACTTGGCATATGTTGGATTGTGCTCTCCTATGTTATACTTAGAAAAATCATTAGGCAACACATGTTGACATCACATGGCATGCACGAAATTCTCATTTTATGAGAGAAATATGTTACACAATGGTCTGATCTGTGTGGCCCAAAAAACCATATGGTGACATATCCAGACATTGCCAGTCATAACCACTTTTCACTGGGGTTGAATGATGATCTGGTGATGAGGGATGGAACGAGAGGCGCATGTGTGCCCATAAAAAATGAGAAGATGAGGGAGGGCATGGGTGGGAAAGGGTGAGTAGTGAGATAATGAGGGAAAAAAGGGTGAGCATACATGTATCATCATGGGAGGCATGATGGTGGTTGGAGGCATTGGCTGAGGTAGTGATGTCTGTTGACCGTGGGCGCTTGAGTGCTTGGATGGGCATTGGAAGACCGAAGGAGTCAAGGAAACATCAGGCCTTCAAGCTTCAGGGGTCATTGTGGGAAGAGATGGTGGCCACAATAGAAACAAAAAACATGGAGATTGTGACATACCAAAAAGTGCCAAAAGAAGACAAGGACAAACAAACAAGATGCAGACAATGATGAGAAGACAAACAAAGCGAGGGTGGGGTGGCTGGGTGTCCTGATAGCATACTCACACAGAGGCTCACAGGTAGCACTCAAATATCAAGTAGTCCTTGAGACTGCTTGGAGACTTCTTGGAGACTTCCAGAACTCACTTGCAATTCAGATTTGGTTGTATATAGAGGCCTCTCAAGGAGGTTTGGTCTCAGAGATGCATTATGCATGTAGGGGACAATAGGTCTGAAAGAGTTTGGGACACCCGAAAAAGTGGTGCCAAGGGTGCTCATCACTCACTCATTGATAGAGCAGATACACTACATGTAGATTTTTTTCCTTTTTCCCTCTTCCCTCTGGTCACTATATTGCGCCATGTATTTGTTCTGTTGTCGATGCAAAAGCATCACATCATATCCACATTACCATACGATTAATCGGACAATTGGGACTTGGAAACACTCGGAGCGATTTGACATGTCTGTGGATTTGGGTGCGAACTCTGAGTCGGTTTTTGGTGGTCGTGAGGGTCGCAGCGCCGGTCCTTTTTGTTTTTGGTTCCCCGGACATGGACTACCACATGCCACGCCTGCGATGTCATCGCATCACCTGCCACTTGGCCCATCGAACTGACGTGAGAACCTCGGTGTTTGACTCCGGGAGATCTGAAAGATGAGACATTGGATGCAACTAGTCATACAATCCTTCCAAGTGACTATACATCTTCAAGAAACTGTGTGCAGCGTGCAGTCCCACCAGAATACTTGTGATCGAATCTGTAGCTCAACGGACAGCAAGCTCATCCCCGATGCCTACCAAACATACGGTACGAGTTTCGCAGGCACCTTTCGCATGTATGCGCGGTACTCTTCCCTCATCGCGTCATCGCGTTGGATAGCCGCCTCCTGCAACACACAAGGACGCATGAGTGATCGAGATCGCCGAGGACGAGCATCAAAGGATACCTCGATGGTGATCTTGGTCACGAAAACCGCTCCGGCAGCAATGAATGTGAGCAGAGGGGCGTAGGACCAGAACATGAGTGACCAGAGGACCTGTTGTGCCAGAGTCCAGCTACGCCGTGTCAGTCGGAATGATGATCGGACGGGCACAAAGGTGAGCTGGTAGACGCACGTGTAGAGCGGATGGCGAACCACGGCATACGGTCCTGTCTGGATGACCCTTGGTTTCTCGCGGCGCTGAAATCGATGTGCCGACCAGTATATGAAAGCCGGTTGACAGGTGAAAGATGAAAACATACCCCGATAGGATGAAACTGGTCGCTAATATGCCGAAGTACGATGTTGGAGAAACGTTGTGTGGCGACGCTCGCCACACACGCAAGTATCCTCACTGTGTTCTTCCAGGTCGGTTCTACGCTCACCCCAAGTATCACGTCGGGCAACGCAAGCGCGTTCGTCCACGGTGGCTGTTGGAGATGATTGTTCACGATGCTGAAGATGTATATGATGGGAAAGAGGAAACGGAAGAGCAATTGGAGTGGGACGACGGAGCGGGAGAGACCGGTGGGCATGGAGTCAGACCGCACGGGGCCACTCTTGGATTCGGCGTAAGCAGAGGCAGACCCGAACCTGATGAAACTGTAGCGAAAGTGCTCTATGATGCAGAGCAGGACGACAAGTTCAAGTACCTGGCTGGAGGAAAACGACATGTTGGTGTGAGGAGAAAAGAGGGAGGAGTTCAAAATATTTATCTGAAGTCGATTACAGTCGATTCAAGTCCAAGAGAGGTATTCGGCTCACGGTGTCATCTGACCCATAACGAAATGTATGCATGAGCGCTAGCCAGTACTTGAGGTAAGAAAATTCACCGGATCAGAAAAAGACATTGCGTCCTCGCTCTTCCCATATCAGCGTTAGTCTGACCCCAGTGATTCGCTTAAGGGTTAAAGCACTCTCTGTTAGGGCATCCGAAGAAATGCACACCCAAGCAAGTCCTACACGGGACGGAACTACTTCAGCTCCGGTTTGCAGTGAGAACCACAGGTCAATCATACTACCTTGGCATGACGCCGGAAGATGACGAAGTGGCACTTGGGTTCCAAGTGACAATGTATGTCTCACTGGATATGAACACCAGGGAAGGGAGTTATAGTCAGGACCTTCTGCAATCAAAATGGCGGATTCGTAATTCGTACAGTGTCACCCACCGAGTCGAACGGAGCGCAGCTCCTTGAAGAGGCCCGCATCGACAGTTTCTTCGTGCAGTACCCCCAAATCAGCAATGGAGGGGCACATGTAGCCGTAAAAGACAATAGCAGATTTTATCGAGCCGTCATCACGTAGGAACTGCGCCACAATGTATGATCATAAATCAGTCAGCAATTGAAAGGGATAAGCTGAAAACATAACCCAGTTACTAGCACCCCAGTATATAGGACACTACACCTCCGCGTAATAACACCATTAATGGAGAGTTGTGATTGAATATTGAAGGATGGCGGCCAACAAAAAGGGAAATTACGTAACCAAGTCCAAACACCTCCTATATAGCCCCTGTCCGCGTCTGCCATCAATTACGCGTGGTCACATTGGATTTCAACTCAGGCAGTAGTATACATCATAATAATCTCAGAAACGCGCAAAACTTGCAAAACGATATTTCAAGCGATGCAATCATTACTTGGAAGAGCCACTTGACTTGTGCGTATATCCACTGGGAGTGGTATACTTCGCGTTGCCGGCACCGTCATTGTAGTAAGTTGATCCGTTGGGGTTGTTGTAGTAGTAGCTCCCGTCGCTGTCAAAGTCGCGTCAGCTCACACTATTACACGGTGGAACACTACACACTTATTAGAGTAGTGATAACCAGTTCCTTCGCTACCATAATCGCGAGCACAATAGTGATTGCCCTGATGTCGCGAAGCTGTCAACACCTACGTCGATCAAAAACGAAGAGACTCACCTGGCTGTTGGTGCCACTGCCAGTATAGTTGTAGCCACCGGAGTTGCTGTTCTTTGGCATTGTAGCTGAAGAGGGATGAAAGGGATAAAGAAACGACGTCCATGGAGAGACACTTTATATACCCCCTGACGAATTTGTTGTACTCTGTTTTATGTTTGGCAGGATACAAACATCCCGGCGTGGCGATTCACAAACTCATCTGACGAGATCACACGAAAGGTGGTGGAGAGAGGAAGAACTCTCTTATTTTATTCATGTCTCATATCCTATGTTGTATGTCTACAGGTGTTGCAGCCTTTTCCAAATGTTGTGTCTGCGCTCAGGCCATATGTTTAGCGCTCGGGCCAACTGTGGCTTGTCCTTATTTGGGATTGCTGTCACGCTAGTGCAACACAGTTCTGTCGGACGTCCGTCCAGTGCCAACGTTCTGCTCAGCCGGGAATCCTTTCTACGTTTCACTCTGCTTCTTCCAGCCAGCCATGCGAGGTCACATTTATTTCCTTTTTTTTTTTTGGACAAGTTGTATAGCAACCAACTAATCTAGGAAATCATGCCGTTTTCCAGTATGTTCTCTGCATTCTCAGTTCAAATGAGTCGATTGTCACGGACGAGCTCCCTCAGATTCGTTCCTTATCATCACAGGTTGATTACGACACTGCCCTGCTCTCCTTGGAACATGTATTGCCTGTCTCATCAAGAACCAAGAACCTCATCCGCGAGGCAAAGAAGTACAGGGGGTATGGTAACAACGTGTCCCTGACGCCGCCTAATATCCCAGAGCTTCGCGCCGCATAAATATCCCCAACATGTGCTCATTCTCCACCTTTCTAACTACTTCGGTGAGTTCCACGTCCCGCGCGCAGTCACTAGTTTGTGAGCTTTCTGTTCAGGCGTCTTTTGCTATTGATTCCGGGTTGTGGATCCCCAAAGCTTGTTATCGGAGCGCATTGACAGTAAGACTCGAAGAGCGATCTTCGAGAAACACCGCGGTTCTCGACGAGACGGAGAGCCATCAACCTGCTCAGCGGCGGCCCAGTCCACTTTCCTTCACGAAAATGCGCTACAAATTAGGATCAAGTGGGTTGAAGTTGGGCGGACGTCTATAACTCTTGTACTCGCCCTTCTCCAGGAGTGCAACCGTGCCGTTTCTTTCGCATTTGCGCCCTACATCCACTCTTGGACCTGAGGTCAAGATCACCCGCATATACGCAGTGTTTGACTGGGATGCCTTGATTCTTCCTGGCCGCTTCTTTTATCTTATGCAACCCGGGTACCGACGTTCATTTTTATCTCAGTTACTCTTGCACTCCCTAGCTTGACCTAGACCTCGAAATCCGACATCGCCATCGCAGCCCAATGCTTCAATCAAATTCATCGCCCTACTTTGGTCCACTTCCTGTTGACAGCATATACATGTTAGCCATGTGCGCTTGTGCACTGGTATGCCCCATCCACAAGGTTCTATGCACCCTGGCTTCGAGCTTCTCCATACTTGCTGGAACATATCATGTGCGTACCTAGCGACCCTGCCCGAGGTACTCCGTACCCTGCACGTTTCTCATTTCCATCTCAGAGAATCACTCTTCGTTGCCACGTCTCGCAATGCTATTCAGTGCTATGGCTCAAACACGCTTCGCATTCAGACCCGTGTTGGTGGGTCTATCCTTCCACTCATTCACACTCACCTGCCTTTTGTTCAACCTCCGGTGCTCACATCTGATTCATCCTCCTCTGACGTATGTCTAACTCATCATTTCCGATCAAGATCCCACACTGGTCAATGCAGCAGTCCTGGATCTCACCGTCTTCTTTCCACGCTTACACTACCAACCCAGAGCCCTGACGCCAAGCTATTGTGGGGGATCGCATCGGCGCAAGTCACGCAGAGCTGGCCTGACCCAGATCGAATCCGGCTGGTCTGATGAGGGTTACGACCCCGCTGGCCAGGGCTATATATATACGGGACATGCCACCTCTTCAAACTTAAGTTTGCCGCCCCGCATTTCCGAGTCGATTTCACCATCACGGAACTGTCATCGGTCTTCATCAGGTCTCGGCGCCACCGCTGCTGTCCTGCCCGGTGACTCGACCAATACGATCGGATGTATTGGTTGCATCGGGGAAATACCCTGGGTAATGTTTCGACGTTCTGGCGCCGGCGAACCCATGTTCCACTATTCCGTTTTGACGCGCATACGGGAAGCCAAGGGGAAGAACCAGTTGTCTGGACCTCCCTCCAGCTGCCCGTTGCTTATCAAACACTTTCACCCACTATGCCGCTTCATCTCCGAAACTACGCATACCGTCTACGCGACCGGCGCGCAGCAGGGACTAGTGGCTATCCGACTCACGGGCATTGTCTCATGTAGGACTATCAGGGGGTACCCCCCGGGCCTTGGGGGCCCCTCCATTCTTCCTCATGTTATATAGGGTGCGCGGGGGGCTTAACACACGAGATGACTGAGGCCGCTGGCTTTTGCGTTTGCACGACATGCGGCCACCCTGCGTTATTTAAGTTTTCCCTTGAACTGACCTTGCGTGTGGGTCCTCTTGTCACCACAACGTTCCCCCTCGGTTGTTCCGACATGCATCCCAGGACATCGTCAGCGTATCCGTCAGTTAGACACCATGTAAGCTCCACTCGCATCAAGATGCCCCTCTTTCTGAAAGCTCACATGCATTTATTTAGGAGCACCCACTGCGCCCACCCCCGTTGGTCTACCCGACGATCTACCACTATAATGTCTCCGCCGTCCAAACGCTGGCAGGTCTTCACAACGAAATCAAGAAGCTCAGAGAAAGCGAGCACTTATTGCAGAAGTACATCCACCGATACCAGTCTTACCTCGGGGAGGTCCAAGCTGCGTTGTACACAAAAATAAACAAGGCAAACGAGATGCAGAACTTTCTGGCGCCCATCTCGAGGCTCCCCAATGAGATGTTGCTAGCGATCTTCGAAGAGGCAGTGGTGTGTCAAGATCCAGGGGCGGAACAACGTGCTGAATGCACCATCTCCAAGGTTTCCCGTCGATGGCGAGACCTCGCGATCCATTCTCCACGCTTGTGGCGGCGCGTGTGTATCACCCCACGTGTCGCGCCGAGTATGCTGGAGATGTACAAAACCAGAGGTTCAAGAGCGCTCGATATTGAGATATGGGGGTGGAAGGACAGGAGAGACTTTCAACGGTTCGACACCGCGCTTGAGACGATGCTCGATTCATCCAGTCGTTGGCGCAGCCTGTCGATTGCCTGCGTGTGCGATACTCATCTCTCGCACCTTACCCTCAAACTGTCTCACGTGGGTCAATTTTCCGGATTGAAACACTTCACGTTTCGCGCATTGCGTCCTGGCCAAACGTGTTCTGTCTCCTTTCTGATAGAAACCGCCACAACGACACAATCCCACCCTCCAAGTCAGGCCCTGTCCCCGTGCATGCTCAAATCCCTCGACGCAGAGAACTTCACGTTGACAGGAGATCTGGGCAGCATATACGCACGAGCGGCGCAGAATTTTTCGAGGCTGTCGTCGCTGACACTGAGGAGGTACAATAACGATGCACGGTCCTTCCGCATCATGATTGATTTCAGCGCGTTCCGTACGATGCTGGGTGCGATTCCCAATTTGACGACACTCGTACTCCATGGGCAGCCTCTTCGTTTCCGCACCGATCCGGTCGGCAGTCCGCAAGGCCAACACGATGTCCAGGGGAACGGTATCGGCGCCAATGCTAACACCGCGACGGTCGCTCTGCCACATCTCCACACCCTTGTGCTCCATCCAGGCGTGCTGAAGCCGCGTTACCTCCAACACACTATATCTGCCATTCAGGCACCCGCACTTCGGCGTTTCGAGCTTGTCTTTCCAGATTCAAAGATTTCGGGGCAGAGTGTTGTTGAGCGGTTATTTATGGATGCGTCTCCTTCCTCTTCACCATCGCTGCCATTGTCGTCGTCATCTTCCACCCACTCATTCTCTTCCCATGTTTCTTATCCATCATCCTCGTCAGTGACAGAGGCACACATCAACAAACGACGTCCACGTTTTCCGCGCGTGGAAACCGTAGTCCTGCATAACGCGTCGAATGCAGGGTCGGCTGTGGCATTCATACATGCATTTCCGTGTGCGACGCAAGTAACTCTCGGGGGCGTCGATGTTGGGTTATTCCCACTCGTTTTGCGTGTCGACGCTGGATCTGGTGCTGGCGCGGAACCAGGAGCGGGCACGGGCGTCGGCATAGGGCCGGCGGGATTGGCGGAGTCAAGGCCAAGGCCAGGGACAGTGGCAGGACCAGGATTAGGGTCAGGAGGAGTGAGCGCAGCGCCATGTGATTGCACCTGCACCCGTTTCGCATACTGGCAACGACTTCGCACGCTCACGCTCCGTCAACCCCGTCCAGAGACGCTCCGCATCGTCCTCGAGTGGGTACGGAACGAATCTGAGCGCGGACGGGTCACGCCCATGCTCATCATCGAAGGATCGCTCGACCGCGCCGACATTCGACTCTTTGCGCAATGTGCGAGGATGTATACGAGGGTGGAGCTCATGGGGATCGCCCCGGCCACCACCGCGATTGACTGAGCACGGATTCATTCTTGTCGCTTCACTTGGAGTCCTGACGGCGGACTTTTTTCTTGCGGATTCGCGCCGTGACGCGTGCTGGGGCAGGGCATTTGAACTATTCATACGGAGACAGACACGAATTGGACTGGTGGTGTGTAGGTTATACCGCATTGTTTTGTATCCGTCGTCGACGTTGGGACGTACATACTGACGGTAAAAGACAGTGGTCCGGTCGACGAGAAACGGATCCGAATACCAAGGATGTTCGTACTCAGATTGGATCCCGACGACCTTTTTACCTGCTTTCGTCTTGCAGAGTTTATCTACTTGCCTACCGGCTACTTGGACGGCTGATTCACTTGGACGGCAACCGGAACATGTGCCTTGTTGTTGTACCCCAAATAGGGAGGCTAAGAGGTAAAGAAAGAACAAGGTCGGCAGAAGAAAGAGTCCACAGAGGAAGATACCCGCGATTGTATATCCATATCCTGGTTTCTTGACAGACGACCTGAAAACCGTCTGCCAATCTACTTTGGGCCGCAAAAGCTCCTTCATAGTCTGGCTCGTATGTCGTCGTCAACTCCAGCTTGCCCATCATCGCCAGCACGACTCTGCCGTGCGCGGCGCGGTAAAGGATGCGTCTGACCGAGGTACCACAACACTGCCTCCCTCGTTTCGTCTAGCCACTCCCTCACGACCCCTTCCTCAAACGTGTTGCCATCATAATACACAAACATGCTCAGCCGTCCACGAAAAGTAGATGCGCCGAGGTATAGCTCCGAAGGACTCGCGTGAAGATGTATCCTCATGGATTCTATTGCGATTTTCGGCGCAGACTCCGCTTCAGAGGCCGAAGGTGAGGACGATGACAACGGAGAAGTAATATAACCTGCTTTAGCAGGGTGTGGAATGGAAGAGTACGGTGAGAGCGGGTGGGTCGGGGGTATCGGATATTCAGATGGGAACGTCGAATCCAGCTAGTGAAGAATCAGAGGTGAGAATGAGGGGTGATTGGAAAAAAGGACACAGAACGTACACTACCGAAACTAGACCCTCCATGAGCGCGGACCGCGGGCGTGTTCGTGATCGACCAAACCTCGTCCTCGTCCACGTGCGTGCCATTGTCATCGTCAGTCTCCAGGTACCTCAACCACTGTAGTGTGTTGCGTCGCGCATGTGCAACGCGCGCGAGACTCGAGGCGTGCACGATCTCGAAGAGCAGGGGATGTTTTAAGAATGCCGTTAACTGCTTCCTGGCCAACCTAGCGCGATGTAGGAACCGATCAAATGTGAGGAGGTCCGAAAACGATGGTGCGCCGTCCAATGGAACGCGTTCTCGGTCGCGCTGGTGCCGTTCCGTCCTTGTACCCAGCGTCATGAATGGGAGCTGGTAATAGAAAAGACTGGTCGACAGCATAAACTCGCCCCCACCGCCTCCATCAAACCATGTCCGGTCAAGATATGGACGCAAATTTACAGGGCCCACAATCATATGCGGTTGTCTCTTTCGATATGCCCATTCCCTATCGGAAATCTCGCCACGCAAGTAGCGTCGATAGAGCAGCCGTGCCATAGCCACTTGTGCGAGTGCGAGACAGGTGCTTCCAAAGGTGACATTGTGCAGATGGCAATTGGCAAATACACTAGCGCTTTGCGCCTGCGTGAATATGGTTGACACGTAGCCAGGTTGCGCAGCGACGTATGGCGGTAGGCGCGTGACGCGACGTGGAAGTGTGTGCCCACCCTACATGAAAAACCATAGAGCTGTCAACGTTCAACGTTCCCGTCGAGGAAGGAGATAGCTGTGAGAAAAAGCAACACTCGCCTGCAATCTTTCTTTCCTCGACCGAGCTATCACAGCCCCCACAGCTCTCCGCCACCGTCGTATCGCCGGACTGAGTGAGCGCAAATGGGTAGGTTCGAGCTCCCCCAAGGGGACCTGCATCGCCAACCTGTCCTCTAATGGAGCCTGGGCGGGCTCCGAGTCTAAACTTCCACCTCTCGCTAGAGTGTCCAAGAAACACCGCACGAGCACATCGTTCGCCAGCCTGTCCGCTACGCAATGCGCGATAAGTGGCATCAAGTGTATGATGTCTGTCCTCTTGGGGTCGGTCTCGCGAAAAACGTAGAGCTGCACCAGCAGGTCCTCCGAAAGCGAACGTGAACCATTGAAGATCGCAGCTACCTGCCGCTGTGCTTCTTCTGCATCAGCCACTTCTCCATAAACAATCTCGCGCGGGCGGAGAATAGATAGGTCTTGCTCCCGGACGACAAAGTGAGGCTGCGTCACGAACCCTGTACCGTTGTCACCCCTACCGTCTTCACCGCCCTCTGCATTCAAATCTGTAGCTTCCTTGAGACGGAACGGGGCATTATAGCCTCGCAGGGTAGCCCCGACGAGTGGGTAGCGTCTCTTTGCGGATAGCCACGCCCCCGAGATGTTGGCTGCAGAAAACAAGTGTGCGTCTTGGGAACCGTTTACGAGATGGAGCTCATAGTGGTGTATGCTGTCTGTTGACCCGTTTAAGAGGCCCTCCCAGAGAAATGTGAGTTCATCCGTGCTCAGAGGGCGTTGGAAGATGCGCCCTTGGGTCGGATGGGTGTCTACCAACGTCCAGCCAGGCATGACTGAGGTAGAATGGCAGGCTTGGGAGCCCCCGCGACCGTTCATGAGGACTCGACTAAATAGTTTGAGCGCGTTCGCCCCGACCCACGGGTAAAGAACCAGGATCTCACCTAAGTATTAATTCATACCATGGTCCAATGTGCGAATAGAAGCCTTCACACTCACCGTTCCGGAAACTCGCGAGCCAACGGTATAGGGCATCAGCGCTCCGTGGCCGGCAAGTTTGCAGCACTCTATCGTCACCATTGGCATAAAGAGAAGTTCGGGTTACGTTGTCACTTCAAGCTGGGCCGAACTATCGCCGAGCGCCGTGTAATGGGATCGATATTCTGTGAGATCCTAGAATCAGTAGGCTTCGGAAGTAGACATCATTGACCTATAACATGAATTACCGTTTGTGCAAACAAGTTGTGACCCGACGAGGGCCGAACCAATGGTTTGTACATATATTACAAACTTGAACCACAATCTCACAACTTGGCTCGCATACCTTCCCCAAGCCCCCTTCGTCCACTGTCACCGCCGTAGCTCTGCAAAGCATGACCCAACAGAGTATGCGTACGTCCGAGGTACCACAGTGCTGCCCCTCCAATTTCATCCAACCACTCCCTTACAACGCCTTCTTCGAACACGTTGCTGTCGTAATAGACAAACACGCTCAACCGTCCACCCGAGCTCGAAGAACCAAGCAAGATTTCCGCAGGGCACACGTGGACCTGAGCCCTAATGTCATCGACAATGATCTTCGGGGTGAGGTCCACCTCGGAGGTAGAGGGGGGGCCGGGCGAAGGTGACGAGGGAGAGGTAACATAGCCCGCTTTCAAAGGATGTGGAACAGGAGAGTACGGTGAGAGTGGGTGGGTAGGTGGTAACGGGTATTCAGATGGGGCGATCAAGTCAATCTAACGACAGAATATAGGTGAGATTGAGGACATATGATTAACGAGGGATTTAAGACATACATTACCAACGCTGGACCCCCTATGAGCGGCGACCATCGGCATATCTGCGACTGGCAGTACATCCTCCTCTCTCTTCACACTACTGCCATCTCCAGCATCGACATGTTTCATCCACTGGAGAGTATCGAACCTGGCACGAGTAACGTGGATCTGGCTCCCTCCAAGTATGATCTCGAAAAAGAGGGGATGATTGAGAAGCGCCGTCGCTTGCTTCGTGATCAACCTAGTACGGTGCAAGAACCGGTTAAATGTAAGCAAGTCTGAGAATGGCGGTGCACCGTCCGATAGATCGTATTCCTGGTTATCTTCACGGCGCGGATATTTTTCCATCGCTGCACCCAGTGGCATGAATGGGAGTTGGTAACAGAACAATCCAACGAGTGACAACACCTCGCCTCCACCACCTCTGTCGTACCACGTCTTGTCGAGACGCGGTCGTAAATTGATCGGACCTGCTGTGATGTGCGGCTGTCTCTTTCGATATGTCCATTCTTCTTCAGAGATCTCGCCACGCAAGTAGCGTCGATAGAGGACTCGAGTCATAGCCACCTGTGCGAGTACGTAGAAAGTGTTTCCAAACGTGATGTTGTGCAGACGACAATTGGCAAGGACAACGGTACTTTGCGCTTGTGTGAGCGAGATAATGGCATGACTGTGTCGTGCGGCAACATGCGGTGTCGAACGCGTTAGATGCCACGGAAGCGTATGCCCACCCTACATTAATGACCGAAGCTTCGTCAGTGTTCCGAGCAAGAAAGCACTTGCAGAATAGAGTAAAAATAATACTCGCCTGTAGCTTTGACCACCTCAATCGGGATATTACGGCCCCAGCCACCCTTCGCCATCGTCGTACTGGCGGACTGAGTGAACGTAGATGCACAGGTTCGAACTCCACTAAGGGGATTTCCATCGCCAACCTGTCTTCCAATGGAAGCTGAGCGGGCTCCGAGTCTGAACTTCCACCTCTCGCAAGAGTATCGAAGAGACACCGTAGAAACGCCTCGACCGCCAGTCTGTCTGCTACGCAATGCGCAACTGACATCACCAAGTGGATACACCCGTTCGGTTAGAGTTGGTCTCACGAAATACGTGGAACTTGATCAACAGATCCTCGGAAAGCAGACGCGGACCATTGAAAATTGAGTCTGCCCACTGTCGCGCCCCCTCTGCATCTGCCACCTCTCCAAAGATAATTTCACCTGGACGGAGGGCAGAGAGATCGTGTTCTCGCACGACAAAGTGGGGATGTGACGCAAATCCTATGTCATTTTCATCACCATCGCCCGTACCACCGTCCGTACCACCGTCCGCTTTAGAATTTGTCGGCTCATTGAGACGGAGAGGCGCATTGTGGCCTTGCAGAGTGGCCCCCAAAAGTGGATAACGCCTCTTCGTAGATAGCCACGCCCTCACGATGTTGGCTGCGGAAAACAAATGTGCATCTCGAGAACCATTGGCGAGATGTAACTCGACATGATGCATGCCATCTCCGCTCCCGTTGAAGAGACTACGCCAAACATAGCGGAGGTCGGTTGCGTCCAGAGGGCGCTGGAAGATACGCCCTTTAGTCGGATGTGTATCTATCAACGTCCAGCCAGGCATGGATGGGGTGGAGTGGTAAGCGAATGAACCCCAGCGATGATCATTAGAGATGTAGTTATAACCTGATTATGCTCCTTATGCTATTCAATCTGCAAAACGTCTGGAATGAAATAAGCAGTGGGTAGAAGTACGAGAACTTACGGGCACTTACGATACATAGCGGCGAATGTTTTGATCGGTGGTGTATGGAAATACCAGACAAGTTGACAGCCGGCTCGTACGGATCGTTTCAGAGTTACATCAGCAAGGTTGCAAAACTGTGACATTGGGTAATGCGTGACTTGCCGATGCTGCCGAGCAGAGATGATGTCATACGCACATACCACGTGAGGATTCTCATTGCAGAAAACATATCCTCTGGAAACACTATAAACTTGTATTAATAATGATGCATGCAGTATTTGCTCTATTTTTCTAATGCAACTGTCTGATATGCAAATATATAAATTGTGGGCTTGAACAATAAACAACAATGATTCATATCCCTCCCAAATCAGAACATGCTTGTTGAGAATTTCATCCTCATCTAGAATAACCAGATCCTCACTGTCCAACACACTGCTAAGTCTCCTACTCTGTCCTTCTCTTTCCTATCATCTTCCTTGATATCTCTGACCCTTCATCTATATCTGACCTTACCCCTTCCTCATTGTCAGTAGTTTCTTCAGCCTTCTTTTTTTTCTTCTCAACTTATTAGTATCATCTTGCCATCCATGCAATCATC
>JBBPKT010000187.1:16695-31250 GCA_038089395.1 Pulveroboletus frians
CTTCCTTGATATCTCTGACCCTTCATCTATATCTGACCTTACCCCTTCCTCATTGTCAGTAGTTTCTTCAGCCTTCTTTTTTTTCTTCTCAACTTATTAGTATCATCTTGCCATCCATGCAATCATCGTCTCGTTATGTCATTTTGTTTCATGTTCTTTTCTTATCCTGAGTCGGACTTGGTACTTGCGCCACCACTGATTATAGTAATGTTCAGAAACTTCAAATCACGGACTTCTACGGAGCCTGAAATGCAGGTCACATATCTCAAAAGACGATGTAATCAACGAACAACCGGCGAACTTCAGAACCAAATTTTGTCTAACGCGCCGTTATTACATACTTCATGGTAACGTTGAGGCACTACAAACTCAACTGAGGTAGAGTAGTCAAGTGATAACGTTACTCCACAGAGCGGTCGGTTCATTTTAGTCGTTTCGCAGATGTGATCTGAGTCAGGCGACACATGCACCGCACAGTAGACAACTGATCATTCATAAGGAGCATAATCAGGTTATAACCACATCCCTAATGGCCACAGCTGAGACTTATTCGCTTGTTCCCCCACCTCATCCATGCCTGGCTGGACATTGGTAGATATCCATCCCACTAAAGGGCGTACCTTCCAGCGCCCTCTGGATTCAACTGACCTCCGCTATGTCTGGCATGGTCTCGTCGACGGGACCAGAGATGGCATGCATCATGTCGAGTTACATCTCGCCAATGGTTCTCGAGATGGACATTTGTTTTCCTCAGCCAACATCGTGAGGGCGTGGCTATCTACGAAGAGGCGTTATCCACTTTTGGGGGCCACTCTGCGAGGCCACAATGCTCCTCTCCGTCTCAAGGAGCCGACAAATTCTAAAGCGGACGGTGGTACGGGCGATGGTGATGAAAATGACATAGGATTCGCGTCACATCCCCACTTTGTCGTGCGAGAACACGATCTCTCTGCCCTCCGTCCAGGTGAAATTATCTTTGGAGAGGTGGCAGGTCCAGAGGAGGCGCGACAGTGGGCAGACGCGGTCTTCAATAGTCCGCGTCTGCTTTCCGAGGATCTGTTGATCAAGTTCCACGTATTTCGTGAGACCAACTCTAACCGAGCAGGTGTCATCCACTTGGTGATGTCAGTTGCGCATTGCGTAGCAGACAGACTGGCGGCCGAGACGCTTCTGCGGTGCCTCTTCGATACTCTTGCGAGAGGTGGAAGTTCAGACTCGGAGCCCGCTCAGCTTCCATTGGAAGACAGATTGGCGATGGAAATCCCCTTGGTGGAGTTCGAACCTGTGCATCTACGTTCACTCAGTCCGCCAGCGCGACGATGGCGAAGAGTCGTTGGGGCCGTGATATTTCGGTTGAGGTGGTCAAAGTTACAGGCAGGTATTATTTATCCTGCAAGTATTTTCTCGCTCGACAGGAACACTGACGGAGCTTCGGTCATTAATGTAGGGTGGGCATACGCTTCCGTGGCATCTAACGCGTTCGACACCGCACGTTGCCGCACGACACAGTCATGCCATTATCTCGCTCACACAAACGCAAAGTACCGTTGTCCTTGCCAATTGTCGTCTGCACAACATCACGTTTGGAAACACTTTCTACGTACTCGCACAGGTGGCAATGACTCGGGTCCTCTATCGACGCTACTTGCGTGGCGAAATCTCTGAAGAAGAATGGACATATCGAAAGAGACAGCCGTACATCACAGCAGGTCCGATCAATTTACGACCGCGTCTCGACAAGACGTGGTATGACAGAGGTGGTGGAGGCGAGGTGCTATCACTCATTGGGTTGTTCTGTTACCAACTCCCATTCATGCCACTGGGTGCGGCGGCGGAACAATATACGCGCCATAACCAGGAATTCAATCTATCGGGCGGTGCACCGCCATTCTCGGACTTGCTTACATTCAACCGGTTCTTGCATCGTGCTAGGTTGATCACGAAGCAAGCGACGGCGCTTCTCAATCATCCCTTGTTTTTCGAAATAATGCTTGGAGGGAGCCAGATCCACCTTGCTCGTGCGAGGTCCGATGTTCTGCAGTGGATGAAACACGTCAATGCTGGAGATGGCAGTAGCGTGAAGAGAGAGGAGGATGAAGTACTGCCAATCACCAATCTGCCGGTGGTCTTCGCTCATGGAGGGTCTAGCATTGGTAACGTGTGTCTTGAATCCCTTTCTGTAATCATGCGTCCTTCCTCATTCTCACCTATATTCTGTCGTTAGATTGACCTGATCGCCCCATCTGAATACCCGTTACCACCCACTCACCCACTCTCACCGTACTCTCCTGTTCCACATCCTTTGAAAGCGGGCTATGTTACCTCTCCCTCATTACCTTCGCCCGGCCCCCCCTCTATCTCCGAGGTGGATATCACCCCGAAGATCGTTGTCGATAACATTAGGGCCCAGGTCCACGTGCGCCCTGCAGAAATCTTGCTTGGTTCTTCGAGCTCGGGTGGACGGCTGAGCATGTTCGTCTATTACGACGGCAACGTGTTTGAGGAAGGTGTTGTGAGAGAGTGGTTGGATGAAATTAGAGGGGCAGCACTGTGGTACCTCGGACGTACGCATACTCCGATGGGCCATGCTTTGCAGAGCTATGGTGGTGACAGTGGACGAAGCGGGCTTGGGGAAGGCATGCGAGTTAAGCTGTGAAGAGACTGGTTTGATTTTGTCACTCATTCAATATGTCGGCGATCTCGTAGCTCTGCTAGTTGTGTCACTTGTATGATTGGGGTACAAACTATTGGATCGGCCCTCGGGCACCTCAGGCAGCACTTTTTTTGAACTCCATGGTCATAGTAAAGGACTTATTAGTAAAAACAGGATGTCATAAGCCGCTCGCATTGCAACGGCGCTGGTGTACAAAATCGCTCACATGTTGAATGGGAGTGTTTGAGCAACAAACTCAGACCACAACTTCCTCACAAGTTAGCTCGCATGCCCTTCCCATGCCTGGTTCGTCCATTTGCACCACTGTCATGACCCTGCAGCTTATGAGCCGACTCAGCATGCATGCGTCCAAGGTACCACAGCGTCGCCTCCCTCACTTCGCTCAACCACTCCCTCACAACGCCTTCCTCGAATACGTTGGCATCGTAATAGACAAACATGCTCAACCGTCCACCCGAGCTCGAAGTAGCAAGGAAAAGCTCCGAAGGCCGCACGTGGACAAGGGTCTTGGTGTGATCGATCACGATCTTCGGAGTGTTGTCCGCTTCAGAGATAGCAGATGACTCAGGGAAAGGTAACGGAGGGGCAATATAACCCGCTTTGGCAGGATGTGGAACAGGAGAGTACGGCGAGAGCGGATGGGTGGGTGGTAACGGGTATTCAGATGGGGTGATCAGGTCAATCTAGGGACGGAATACAGGTGAGAATGAGGAAGGATGGGTGATTACAAAAAGGGATTCAAGACGCACGTTACCAACACTAGACCCCCCATGAGCAAAGACCACCGGCATATCGGTGATTGGCAGTATGTCATCTTCCTCTCCACTCGCGCTACTGCCACCTCTAGCATCGACGCGCTTCATCCATTGCAGAGCTTCAAACTTTGCACGGGCAGCTTGTATCGAACACGCTCCAAGTATAATCTCGAAAAGCAAGGGATGGTTGAAAAACGCCGTCGCTTGCTTTTTGATCAACTCAGAACGGTGCAAGAACCGGTTGAGTGTGAGCAGGTCCGAGAATGGCGGTGCACCGTCCGATAGATTGTATTCCCGGTTATGTTCGTGGCGCGGACGTTGTTCTGCCGCTGCACCCAGCGGCATGAATGGGAGCTGGTAATAGAACAACCCAATGGGTGACAGCACCTCGCCTCCACCACCCTTGTTATACCACGTCTTGTCGAGACGCGGTCGTAAATTGATCGGACCCATTGTGTAGTGCGGCTGTCTCTTTCGATATGTCCACTCCTCTTCAGAGATCTCGCCACGCAAGTAGCGTCGACAGAGGACTCGAGTCATTGCCACCTGTGCAAGTACGTGGAAAGCGTTTCCAAACGTGATGTTGTGCAGACGACAATTGGCAAGGATAACAGTGCTTTCCTCGTGTGACAGCGAGATAAAGATGTGCGCACTTCGTCCGGGAACGTATGATGTTGAACGTGTGCGATGCCACGGAAGTGTATGTCCGCCCTATATTAACGACCATAGGTCCATCAGCATTCCTCAGGGTAAGGAAACGTCCATACATAGAATATCACCCACCTGCAAATTTTTCCACTTTAACTGAAATATGATGGCCCCAATCGCCCTTCGCCATCGTCGTACCGCCGGACTAAGAGATCGTAAACGCATGGGTTCGAGCTCTTTGAAGGAGACCTCCATCGCCAACCTGTCTTCCAAAGGTGCCTGAGCAGGCTCAGAGTTGGCACTCTGACCTCTTGCGAGGGTGTCAAAGAAACACCGTACGAGTGTCTCGCCACCAATCCTGTCCGTTATGCAATGTGACACTAGCGCTATCAGGTGGATCGTGTCGGTCCTCTTGGGGTCCGTCTCACGAAAGATATATAGCCGTGCCAGAAAGTCGGTCGAAAGCGGACGCGGACCATCGTAAATCGCAACTATGCGCTGTTGAACCTCATCTGCACCAGCGACCTCTTCAAAGACAATCTCGCCTGGATGAAGAACAGAGAGATTGTGTTCCCGCACGACAAAGTGAGGGTGTGATTTGAATCCTGTGTTATCAGCATCTTCCCCTCTATAACCATCTGCTTCGGAATTTGTAGCTTCCTCGAGACAGAGAGGGGCATTATGGCCTTGCAGAGTGACTCCTAGGATCGGATAACGTCTCTTTGTGGATAGCCACGCCCTCTCAATATTGGCTGTGGAGAATAAGTGTGCGTCTCGAGAACCGTTGACGAGACGGAATTCGGCATGATGCATGCCATCTCCGGTCCCATTGAAGAGACCAAGCCAGACATAGCGGAGATCAGCTAGATCCAGAGGGCGCCGGAAGGTACGCCCTTCAGTTGGATGGGTATCTACCAACGTCCAGCCAGGCATGGAGTGGAGCGGCAAGCGAATAAGTCCCAGCTGTGGCCATTTAGGTTATAACGCCACGCGCCTTATGTTACCAGTTTGTCTGGTGGCTGGCCAGACCGTATCACAAAAATTGCAAAATTGTGAGATTGCCCGACATGGCTGAGTTTCCCTGACAGCACCTGAGGATAGTTCGCTGCTAGTTGTTAGTATGTCAGAAGCGGCTGAGTACTGCCTGATGGATCGATGTAGTAAAGTAAATTTAGCAGGCATTGAATGATTCTGAACCTAACCAAATATAGCAACTAAAAGGTTGTCCGACAAAGGTCTGCCCGGATACGGCTTTAATTGAGCCGGCCGTTTCTTTTGGACTAGTAAAACCGCCCTTTCTTCATCCAATCACAACATTCGAATGATTGGCATTGTCAAGCGATAATAACGCACCACGGCTGCTTTTCGGATGCTCGCCCAAGTAGGTCCCCGCTGCATGCTCGGCACAGTACTAATCTGCAAAACAGCCAGTGTATAACGTCGTCGTTTGACGACGCTAGCCTATCTGCCATTCGAGTACCCCACCCCATCCATGCCTGGCTGGACGTTGGTGGATACCCATCCAACTGAAGGGCGTACCTTCCGGCGCCCCCTGGATTCGATTGACCTCCGCTATGTTTGGCTTAGTCTTTCCAACGGGGCCGGGGATAGCATGCGTCATGCTGAATTGCGTCTCGTCAACGGTTCTCGAGATGCACATTTGTTTTCCACGGTCAACATCGTGAGGGCGTGGCTCTCCACGAAGAGGCGTTATCCGATACTAGGAGTCACTCTGCAAGGTCATAATGCCCCTCTCTGTCTCGAGGAAGCTACAAATTCGGAAGCAGATGGTTATAGAGGGGACGATGGCGACAACAAGACAGGATTTACATCACAACCTCACTTTGTCATTCGGGAAAACGATCTCTCTATCCTTCGTCCAGGCGAGGTTGTCTTTGGGGAGGTCGCTAATGCAGATGAGGTTCAACAGCGCATAGCTGCGATTTACGATGGTCCGCGTCCACTTTCAGACAATCTGTTGGCACGGCTGTATATCTTTCGCGAAACTGACCCCAAGGGGACCGACAAGATCCACTCGATAGTATTAGTGTCACATTGTATAGCGGACAGGATGGGGGGAGAGACAGTCAAACGGTGTTTCTTCGATACCCTTGCCAGAGGTGGGAGCGCGGACTCCGAGCCCGCTCAGGCACCTTTGGAGGACAGGTTGGCGATGGTCCCCTCCTTCGAGGAGCTCGAACCCATGCATTTACGGTCTCTAAGTCCGGCAGTACGACGATGGCGAAGGGCGATTGGGGCCATCATATTTCAATTAAAGTGGAAAAAGTTGCAGGTAGGTCGATATTCTATGTATGGCCATTTCCGTACTGAGGAATGCTGACGGAACTGCCATGATCATTGCTATAGGGCGGACATACACTTCCGTGGCATCGCACACGTTCAACACCGCACGTTGCCCCACGAAGTGCGCATATCTTTATCTCGCTCTCACATAAGGAAAGCACTGCTGTCCTTGCCGGTTGTCGTCTGCACAACATCACGTTTGGAAATGCTCTCCACGTACTCGCACAGGTGGCAATGACCCGGGTCCTCTATCGGCGTTACTTGCGTGGCGAGATCTCTGAAGAAGAATGGACATATCGAAAGAGACAGCCGCATAACATAATAGGTCCAATCAATCTACGACCGCGCCTCGACAAGACGTGGTATGACAGAGGTGGTGGAGGCGAGGTGCTGATACCCGTTGGGTTGTTCTGTTACCAACTCCCATTCATGCCACTGGGTGCGGCGGCGGAACAACATATACGCCGTGAACATTACCAGGAATACAATCTATTGGACGGTGCACCGCCATTCTCGGACTTGCTTACATTTAACCGGTTCTTGCATCGTGCTAGGTTGATCAAGAAGCAAGCGACGGCGTTTCTCAATCATCCTCTGTTTTTCGAAATCGTGCTTGGAGGGAACCAGATCCTCGTTGCTCTTGCAAAGTTCAATGCTCTGCAGCAGATGGGCCGCGTCACCACTGGAAATGCCATGTATGGAGATAAGGATGAAGTACTGCCAGTCACAGACATACCGGTGGTCTTCGCCCAGGGGTCTAGTGTTGGTAATGTGCGTCCTGTATCCCTTGTTTGTAATCAACCATCCTTGCTCATTTTCACATTTATTCTGTCGTTAGATTGACCTGATCGCCCCGTCTGAGTACCCGTTACCACCTACCCACCCACTCTCACCGTACTCTCCTGTTCCACATCCTTTGAAAGCGGGCTATATTACCTCTCCCTCGTCACCTTTGCCCGAGTCGCCCTCTACCTCTGAAGCGGAAATCACCCCGAAGATCGTGGTCGATTACACCAGGACCCTTTCCTACGTGCGCCCTTCGGATCTTGTCCTTTCTGCTTCGAGCACGGGTGGACAGCTGAGCATGTTTATCCATTACGACCTCAATGTGTTTAAGGAAGGCGTTGTGAGGGAGTGGTTAAACGAAGTGAGGGAGGCGCTGCTATGGTACCTTGGTCGGATGCATGTTCAATTGGGTCATGCGAACTAGGATTGTGGTTTTGCTGCTCAAGTGCTTTCATTCAACATGTGAGCCCTTTGTCTCTGGTTGTGTGGTGTACAGACTGTTGTAGCTAGTAGCACTCGTAAACGCTTTTCACTCAGTGTCTTACACCATACCTTCATGACCGAGTTCCTGTCTCAAACCTCTGATCGTCGGTTGCGGTCGTGGTTGGCATCCACAGCCATATCACAGTGGAACATCCCCACGGAGCCAGTAGCATCAGACAAGCACTCGATGGGCGAAGGTGAGACGTCCAAGAACGTGGGCTGTAAAGTCAGCCGGACCGGCGGCACGTACATCCCCGCAGCGGGAGGCTGCGCCGTCCACCTCTCCCTCTCCTTCATCGACCATGTCCAAGCCAGGGGCCCACGATCGGAGTCGGATTCGGGGTTAGGGCTGTCGACGGAAGACATCAACGTTGAAGATCGCGGCGCAGGCATGGTAAACGCCCGACTTTGAATGAAAGGGTGGTTCTCCGGGAAGCCGATCCCGAGGCCAACCAGCCCTGTTGCTCTCGACCGCGATCTCCGCCGAAGCTCGTGAAACTCTACGTTATCAGCGTCGGCGCTGGTGCTACCAGGTTTGGGGCACATGGCGGAAAGAGACGCAAGCCTAGCGCGGAGAGGGTGAGGGTGAGCGGGCAAGGCTGCACCCCAGTTCGTATCTTTCGAGTCTGGACTCGCGCGTCGGACCGCGAGCATGCTCGCGACGCGTTTGTGTTGCTTGGTGTCGATCCGGAGGAACGCAGGACGACGGACGGTAGGTCGTCGTGTCGTCGTCGTGGTCACAATAGCGCCTGTACGCGTCCCTTCATCCTCGTTTGCGTCCGTATCGCCGTCGCCGTCAGCGTCATACCCTGCCTCGTCGGTGACAGACTTGCGGTAGAGGCGTTTAAGGGCCTTTGTGGGCGTCGCGTCCGAGCGAACGCGCAAGGCCAATGCAGATACAGACGCAGAGATCTGACCAAGCCGGCGAGAAGCGTCGAGGACGTCTCTAGGCGTGCGCATCTTCTCTGATTGTACTGGGGACGAGGAGGGTGTGATTTCTGTTTGGACATCAGATGCACCAGACGAGGGTATAGAAAAGAGGGATTCGGTAGACTCTACACCAGACGAGGTGGTAGAGTGGCCCATCATCTGGGAGTCTTCCTCAGACGACGAGATCGACATGAATGAAGTGAGAGAACGAGGATGAAGGATGACCTTTGAACTTGTATAACATTCACGACCGGCCCAGACTGAAACTCGGGATCGCACGCACGCACGCAGCTCTGAACATTGGTCCAAGCGGAAATGACATATATGGTACAGTTCGATGGCTGAATGATAGCACACGTTGGATATGACAAGGGATGACCGATTACCACGTGGCATAGGGCAGGAATTTTCCGCTGATGAGGGGGAGACGGGTGTTAGCACCAAGGTGACAGAGCAAGTCGATAGCTCACTCGAATGTAAGAATAACACGATCACCCTTTGGGCTGGGTTTCTTGGTCACCCCGACATTGCAGTCGATCATGGACATGATACCATCACCGAACTATGGAGTAGGACATCAGCTCAAGATCTGCGCGCACCACCATTCCAGTATACACCTTCTCGTGAATGACGGCCTAGAATCATGTTGTGAATGAGTTCAAGGGTCGGAAAAGATGGAAGCCGCTATTTACTTTGATGGCATGACCGTAGACCAAAACGCCCTACACACATCACACAGATCAGCCACGATGATATCCCACTGGAAAAGGTTGATCTCACCTCGTACAAGCGGTAGATGACAGGATCAGTCGGAGGGATAGGTCCTAGACCACGGTTGGGCCACCAGTGAGAACCCAACTCACGTTCGATGGACGCGGATGGAATGTCGAGGACACCGGCGAGTAGCTCGATTTCGTTTTGGGATAGTTTCGCCTGAAACACAAACGATCTGGCTTGTACATCGATCTAAGCTGACTTGTGTACGGAAACGTACCTGGCCGTAGAAAGCCGCAGCGACCCAAACCTCGTCCTTGCCGATAGCCCTTCCCAGGTCCTCAAAGCTCAAACCTGAAAAAAGGCAGTCTGAGAGCTAGCGTGAACCAATTGTCACCGTACCTTTGTGCGCCTTGGCTTCCAACAATGTGGAAATGACAGGGGGAAGGTCGGCATACGGGTGGTTCTTGGATGGAACAGCCTATCGTTCGGATGAGTGACTCTTGATTGAAAGACAAGTTGGTATGGACGGACCGTTGGATAGGACATGTTGGTTTAATGCGATGATACACGGCGCTTCGTATTGCTCAGTAATTCGGCTCACGAGTATATTAAAAGATCACGGGCCGACAATCCCAGACGACTTGAGATAACTACTGTCCATAGACCCAGGAGGATGTCCGCGCGAGTGCCAATATAATCTCAGAGAATATATTATCCGGATTGCGTCTCAAGTGCATATGTGGCCGGAGTAGACGTCATCATGACTTGCCACGTTCCGGGTCAGACCCATCCTCGCTGACAGGCTTCCATACGTCCTTCGACACATGCATGAGCTCATACAGTTGACCCAACTGCTCTGCAGACATCTAAAAGGATAAGCATCAAGTCATGCACATGAGTGATGGCCACAAAGCACAATGCAAACGCAGTACTTTCTCAAACACGGTAGCATCCAACTTCTTGAAGTTCTTTGTACGTGGCTCGTGGGGTAGTTCATCCAAATACATCTTCCACTGTGTGAGGAAACCCATGACATGGACGGGATTTGTAACCTCTCGGTGACGCCGAAACTCTGTGGCAGTGAATGTTGAGAGAACACTGACAGCGGAAGACCGCACACTACATACCATCCTTGACATACGCATCTCCAAGTGAACGCATCTCGATCGGGAGTCTCCTGTGTGCTCTCAACAGCCTACGGTACAATCTGAAACACGTCGACCCAAGGGGCATGAGATGACATCAGAAAAACTTACGGAAGGGGTGGGTATATAGTCGCACCTGCTTGGTGAAGGTCTAGAGACTTTGGAGCAAGAGACTGCGCCGCACGGACATAACTTGTACGCATCCTTGACTGCGTTGGTCTTGATAGAAGGCGTGAGTTGAGCTACTACGGCTGCTTTCGTAATCAGTCACAGGGTTGGACTTTCCCATCCTTGACCACTCTACACTCACGATTCGGAAACTTTTGATATCTCGGAGCTTGCTCGCGTCACGACCCATCTCAACAGAAGTTCTTCCTTTACCGGTCTATTGGCTGTGTTTTCATCATTCTAGAACTGGCCTTCCAACCGGGACGACCCGATGATATGCCTACTTTGAGGTCCCTGAGGTAGGAACCTTCCGAAAGCAACACTTTCCATCCCTGGGTCCCAAAAATGCGATCAAACCCCCACGGAACAGGACGCACACAAGGGAGGGTTTTGTCACGACGTTATGTTCAACTTGACGCAGCCCTTCCAACGTCTCAGTGGCTCATGGGTCCGGCAAGCCTTCCGGTAAAACACCCTTCCAAGCTGCAGAAGCACGGGCCTTGAGACCGAACCGACTTCACATCCTGTTTCATTTGGATCCGGTATATTGGGAGATTGACAGAGGGCCTGACTCCGCCGTGCCTTGCCCACTGCCATGGATCGGACCCAATAACCGAGTTGTCGATCAGCTCGCGCGCGCAATTGAATCGTGCAATGATTGGTACCCGATCGCACTTGATAACAGATCCCTGGCGTGTCGGTGGGATAGCGCAACAGGGATGCCTACCTCCAGTCAACAGGTTTGTCCTCTAGCGAATGTGTATCTCACGGGCGTAAACGCGTTCCCGTGTCAAGCCGAGACATTGGAACGTCGATGGTGGCTGCTGATGTGTGTGTGAAAGAGCTGCTTGGCCGCCCGTCGCTTTGCATATCAGGGAAGAATGCAGGATGTTGGACACAAATCAGATGCTAAACTTGAGCTTGAAGGCCTGTCTCTATACATATCTCCTGGGGACTACGCGGTGTGCGGAAGCCACCCGGCAGACGTCAACTTCCAGCCATCCTGTCACTGACACCCCTTTTGACACCCCTTTCAATCGCAGCACCGGCTAGTACCGATGCCAAGATCGGCTGGAATGTCGTGTTCTTTGGCGTAACGTTCCGTGGAACCTTTTTTAGATCGACAGCAATTCGACACCCACTATTGAGGCTGTTCCTGGCGCTTGAACTGTAAACCTCAGGGCGAGAGCGATAAGGGCACGCCCGGAAATTTACCTAGAGACTTCCCGGATGTTGCCAAAGCTACACTCCGGGCAGTTTCATCTACAACCAGCGCCGCTAAATTTGACACTGGCATCATGTGGCAAATCCGAGGAGGGCAGCTTCTTGGTTACATTCAGTGACGAAACACCAGGGGACTTCATACGGAGATTAACCAGAGCTGGGGAATCCACAGATAACGTCGTTTGAGTTGAGTACATTAGGAACATGGGTAAATGAAGGGTCTGCCCGATTCATGTGCCTGTACCTTTTTATATAGCATCTTGATAATGGCAGTTCGCCTCGTCGGGGCTTGCCGCTATCGGCGGCACAAATATAGGACTTCATTTGAGAGAGCAAGATTGTACGCACTGGGTGGGGGTGGGTCCCCTAGATATTGCACCCGCTGCCGTTTGGGGTTGGTGTATGGTCCGCTATCAAAACGAGGGAGGTCAGTGATTGCTATTACCACATTCCCGTCCCCATGCGGCCAATATCTCATACGCCGTGGACGCCCGTAAATCCCGTGCGATGTTACCGGGTACCTGGACGGTAAAAGAAAAGCGGGGTGCACGGACAACACGACCTCTCCCCTACCGTCTGGGCCATGGCAAGGGGGAGCCCATCGCAAGGAACTGACGCACCTTGGGATCTTGTACCTGGGCCTGAGCAATGAGGCCTCCGAGGCGACTCCCTGGCATCGACGTCGAGTTCGGAATGCCCTCATGCGAGCCATCGATCGACGACGAAGTCACTGACCAAAGCGGCGCGTGTCAGATAAAGTTGACCACGTCCAAGCTGTGCAAAGCAAAAGTTACCCCCATCGGTGGTCGCACCGTGCGATCGCACCTCGAGACGACTCATGGTCGTGGCACTCCACCACTCGTCCGAGCAGCACCCAAAACCTCAGTGAAAGCCATGACGGACGTGCGACGATCTTCCGGGTCCTTCGCTGCTGCCCATCCACATCTTGGCTGATCCGGTCGACCCATCGCTGAGCTTGGCCGGAACGGAGGGCGAGCATCGAGCGGAGGACTGGCCTCCATCCCTTCGTTTTCGCTTCTCCCCGCGTCACCCGTCTCTCCCGGTCCGCCTCGACTGTGACGACCGTTGCCCCCCATCAGCCGCCAAGCGCGAGATCGTCCCGCTTCGTCGTTGAACAATCCCGTCGTTTCGGGGTCGCCGCTGTCACCGCTCGCTGGCCCCCGCTCTCCGCGGTCCACGGTCCAAATGGCGGGCTTCTCTCGAATCCGTGTGACGAGTCATTCTGGCGTTTGGAAACGGGGGGACCATCGATGACGGGCGTGCCGTTCACGCTCTTACAGCACCCATCACTCGCTCCGTCACCGTCAATCGACCGCCATCGGGGACGACTGCCAGGTGACGCCATTCACAACCGTTCGTATCTCACCTCGAGGTTCACGCTCACAGCCAAAGGGAAAAAAAAAAAAAAGGCGGTGCACGTCAACGCACACGTCCAACAACAGCCTCGGGAATTTTTTTTTGGTGCATGCCACCGTCCCCTCAGTCTAACAATTTATTCCGACCGCTACCGCCCCATGCAACTCATCTCGACAGGATGGATGGCCTCCCACCCGTATAATTCATGAGGCAAGCCATCGGGCTTGCATATATGTGTGGACGACACGGTGAAGAACATGTCCTGCTCCTATGGCCCATAGCATCGGCCTCCTTCAACTTACCCCCACTCCCGCTCCCTGCCTCCGTTATCACCCTCTCACCGATAAAAAATTAAAACAAAAGCAAAAATAAAATAAAAATAAAACCTATCACACGATCTCATCTCATCTCAACCCCATCCCGTCCGCATGCGCACGAGACATGACACGTCGTCGTGTCATCCGGAATAATTTGCCCTTTCTCTTCCCCTTTGTATTTTTAATTTTTATTTAAAAGTGGAGTGCCATGTGTGATAATCATTTTCGGCATATGCACAAGAACAGATGGATGGCAAAAAAAAAAAAAGGGTGGTTGACGTGTATCTACAGTCACGCACTAGTACATGGTTAATCGGTATCGTCGCGTGCAACAAAAAAAAAAAAAAAGCGCCGTGGACTCAAACGTACATGGGAGAGCAAACTCACAAAGTAAACGCGCGCAGACATTGAGACAAAAAAGGTGAAATGAAGCATAGGGGTAAAAAGAAACGTCGTCGAGGGACCAGATATAACACGGACCACGACCACGAACCACTCTTTATTCTTTTCTTTTGAACTTGAAAAGCAAACCAGGCACTTGGGCCTCATCAAGGTGGCGATGCGCCGCTCGACACCGAGTGCGACGTCCGCATAAACGACTGCTGCGCATGCTGCATCTCCTGTCCATACGCCTTCCCTGCCCACGGCGGGGGCGGCGGCCCCGGATGCGTACGCGTCTGGCCTTGAGAATGAGAATGAGAATAATGTGCTGCGTTGCCTTGAGAAGCGCCTTGCGTATGCGCAGGTAACCCGTGTCCCTGTCCAGACCCTACCCCGTGTGGCGGATGCACATGGGGTGTTCCTGAACCCGAAGGCGGCGGGGCAAGTTGCGTCGGCGCTTGCTGCTGCGACGCCTGTCCTTGTGGCTGTTGTGACGAGGTTTGCGTTTGAGGGAGCGACGGTCCTTGTTGTGCTTGACCCGATCCCGACGACGCGCCATCCACGTTCATGCTCATGGGCACGATCTGGAAAGAGCTCGTGTGCGCGTTCATCTTGTCCAGGTCGCCGCTTCCGTTGCCAGAGTTCC